>JAEUBB010000009.1:118328-165944 GCA_018257885.1 Parmelia sp. 050094 | reverse complement strand
GGCGGTGGAGAGGATGGAGAGGATGGAGAGGAGGAGGGAGAGGGAGAGGGGGGGGAGGGGGAGGGTGGTGGGTTCTTCTTCCTTTCTCTTTTTTTCGACTTCTTCGTCTACCTGGGTGTCGGACTGGGGGAGTAAAACCAAACAAAGCCAAGCTAACAGCTCCGTCACATGTATAGGCAGACTGGGACGAGCTGAATCAGAAGATCGCGGCCGATGTCGGCGGCAAGGGCAAGGGGAACGGGAAGAGGAAAGTGAAAGCGAAAGCAAAGAAAGGGAAGACGGAGTGGGAGGATGAGGATGAGGATGAGAAGGGGCGTAGGGACATGGACGTCGATGTCGATGTCGATGATGGAGAACAGAACGCTCTACGTGTGAAAAGTGCTGCTGATGGGAATGGCATTATCGAGTCTGGACAGGAGCAAGAGGAGATACTGTGAGGAATTCTACGTCGAGGTTCACTCTACACTATTTATTGCAGGTGTCGGGTTTTTCAAGGGCCGCGGAGACGGATGCGGGGGAAAAGTCAAGTCTTTCGATACCCAGGGAGCCTGTGACAGGATGAGAATAGGTTTGCTATGGACGGCGTGCTGTGCGTGCGGGATGTCGCGCGGTGCGATGGCTGTAAGACTGGTTGGCTGGCTGGAGGGAAGGAGGCATAGTGTCGGGTCTTGAGATGAGAATGGCATTCAATATGCGTGGTCATTGAGGGTTGGTGATGGCAGCTGCGTTCATAGGCAGCCGCACGGATATATATTGACGAGCTATGCCATGCTTGTATTTCACACTCAGATTGTACCAATAGGCTTCGGCGACCACCTCCCCTGCCACCGCTGCCATCCTCCAGGCTGCTCCTCCCCATCTCCAACCTCATCCTCCCTCACATGCTTTCCCTCACGTACCGCCACACTCCCCTCCCCCGCAGCCTCCCCTTCCAGCAACTTCCAATAATCATCCCACAGCCACCGGAGCGCTCTCTCCGCCGCACTCCTTAGGTTGATCAGATTCGGCATGTCGCCATGCGTGGCCTCATGCCTCATATCGACGAAGAGAGCCGGCAGGCCAATCTTCTGCGCTTGAGTGTACATGGAGACTTTGTATTTGGATTCTTGCTGCGAGTCGAGGAGGCCGGTTACGAAGCTACTCGCGCCTGTCAACTTGCGGGCCGACGAGTTTGGAAAAGCTGGAGACTTGGGACTCGGGAGAGCTCACCGAGAGAGCGCCGTGATGTAAGCGGCTTTGATTGCGAAGACGGGCATCTGCTCGATGGGCTTTTCGTCGATTAAGATCGCTTCGGTGAGGAGCCAGGTTGATTCGACGGCGTGGGGGAGGTTGCCGCGCAGCTTCCAGGCGGAGACCTGCAAGGAGTCTGTCAGCTGGGTATGATCCATGTATTAGAAGCGAAACCTACTTGATCGCAAGCTTTCCTCCTTGATCGTAGATCTGCTTGTTCACGGCTTGCTGATTCAGGAAAGAACCAATCTCGGACGTTCCGTAGCTCGGTGTGATTCCGCCATGGCGTCGAGATGATCTGAAGCCGCTCTGTCATTGCTGATCATGCGAAGGCGAGGCTGTTGGGGCAACTCCTGTCCTATAGATTGTGAAAGAAAATGTTGGCTGAACGCCGTAGCCAAGATTGCATTTACAACCTGGTTGCAGGCTTTCAGCCAGGGCTCTCCACGTCATGTTGGTTCAAGAGCTCGTAACGGGAATACGGAGAAAAGGCGTGATAGAAACGTGTGAACAGATGATGAAGCTTTCGAAGAGAGCAAAAAGCATCAGAAAAGAATAGACTGAGCATATCGGTCCTGCAAAGACCGACATGCTTCTCTCCCAATGCGATCAGTCTTGACCAGAGGCCAAGACTGACGGAGACAATTTGTTCTCAAAAGAAATGTTGGCAGCCTTGTCTGTGCCGAGACGTCAAAGGATCCGAGACGCACCAGGTGAGAGAAGGGCTGAATGATGTCCTTATTCAGAGAGCTGACACTATGGCATCATTGCATGTAGGAATGCCCCCCCCTTGGCAAGATGTTAAAGCAGCAAAGTCGAAAGTCAAATTGGAGAACTTGTCTACTGTAGGTAGACGGTGATACTGTATCCAAAGTCTCCGTCTCACCACTGGTCAGTGGTCCGACTTGTCGCGTCTGTCGGAATACGCTAGGAGGCTGTATGGGAATGTTTCATTCGCAAGGCTTCCCAGAGTGTAAAGAGATGATGCAGATCATTACTCGTAAACGGTACATGTAAGACGGAAGGCAAGTGAGCAGCGTCTGAGTACTCGGAATGATGGGCGGGCAGATGACTGAGGAAGGAAAAAGAGGGAGGGTAGGGAGGGTAGGGAGGGAGAGATAATTCTGAAAAAGGCCTTCCATCCCTTCCTCCAAACCGGAAGCGGCCGAGAGGCTCCACCCACAGCCGAGCATCTATTCCAAACGCATCCTAGCTCATGATGAAAGAGGCTCTTCCTCTGCACCCTCGACCCAAACCTGGTAACAAGACGGCCTATGTTCATGCAATACCTACATACGGACACGGTACAGAAAAAAGCAATTTCACAATCTCACACCAACTCCAACCTCTCATTTCGGAGGTATGGCTACCGTAGTGGGCATTGCCGCCATGTCATGGTGTCAATCGATTCCATATTATTGGCTACTATGCTTCATCCAGCGTCCATCATCTGTCCTGATTGGATACATCAACATTCAAGGGGGTATCTTCGCAAACTATGTATCGAAAGCCGACCTCGTAATGCCACATTCGTATGCCACCTTCATCCCGTTGGCCTACTTCGTCACACCTCCGTAGCTCTGCTCCATATCCGTGGCTGATACCTGATCGCCCAGTCTAGGTCCAGCCTTGTCCCCCTGACTCTCCTACTCCTGATCAGCACCATAGAAAGTTGCCCGTCGTCACTGGATCCTGCGGCTTCGGCTGGGCTTGGCCAAGGGCGAGGTAATTGGTGTATTGATTCGCCTCCTCCGTGTACGGATCGTCATCGTCGTTGGAGAAGAAGAACGACTGCTGCGACAAATCCCCATACGGTGGATAGAAAGCCGTCTGGGCCTGTTGTGGTGCAGTCGCCATGATCGGAGGATCCTCTTCAATCTCCTCCGCTTCGTCCGTCGAATAGCTCCCTTCATCGTCGTCTTCGTCATCATCATCCTTTTCTTCCTCATCTTTGGGCGGCTGCCATGTTTCTTCTAGCTTGAGCCCCTTTCCCAATGACTCTCGATTCGGGTTGCCGCTAGTGCCGGCTATGAAGTTGGGTACCTTGTCGTCATAAAGACCGATTCCAGATAGAACTTTGTTTGCCCTCTTTGAGACATGAGGTGCGGCTTTGGCATTGAGCTTCTGTCCAGTGCTCGATGGCCAATGGCATAGATCTGCCGAGTTTTGCGAATCTTGGAAGTCGTATGCAAAGAATGATTGGGTTTCAGGCCACTGAGGTAGTTGATAGTTCGCAGGAGGATACGTATCTTGTGTTGATGGCTGTGGTATGTAAGAATGTTGCAGTTGCTGGAGTGTATTGCCGTAGGAGTAAGGATTGTAAATCGGCTCCGAATTGTATAGCGACTCCTGGCTGTAAATAGACTCCGGCGCCGGACCATATTCTCCATTTCCTGTAGGTGACTGCCCGGGCATCGCTAGAGGTGTGTTGATGGGGATGTCGTAGCCCATAGTGAACGTGTTTTCGATTGACGGCTGAACCGAGGGAGTTGGTTGCCCAGAGACTGCGAGGTTCTGGAGTCCTGCTATGGTGTTCCCAAGAGCTGGCTCGCTGGTGGGAATCTGGGTAGCGGGCGTACTGATTATGTCTGACCCAGGGTGCCAACTCATGGGCCTCTCCATTGGCATTGGCCGTCGAGAGTTGTAGTAATTCCTCATATTCTGATCCTGGGTCTGGTAAGGGCTACTTTGCGAGAGCCGTGGATATGTCCTTGCTGTATTTGCAGTTGTCTTCCGGCGCTGCACGTTGTGTGGACTGTTCCCCGCACTGTTCTGCTTGGTGACCCTTGCTGGTGCCCTTTTGCTACTGCTTGAGGTGCTGCTAGAGTGCGTTGAAAGGCGGTGGAGTAATTGAGATCTTGACATGTGGTTGGATAGGTCTTGAAGCATGACATTATATTCTGCGGAAGTCATGGGAAAGGTGGAAGCCATGGTGATGGTGGTGGACAGTGAGGGTGTAATGGGGCGAATAAAATGGTTGAGAAGGGAGGTTGACTTTATGAAGTCAGTGATGTACTTGCGATAGTACATGCATGAACTAGTACCTTCTGCTATCGTTCTGGTCTCTCAGAGACGCCAATCATGATCATGACTGTTTTCTAGAAGAAAGAGACATGAATGAAAGAGATGGGAAGCAAGTGGAGATTTAGGGAGAGGAGTGGACGAGGAGACAGCGAGACAGCCACAGCCGCCCCGTATATTATTATTGCTGAGACTGAGACAAATACGGAGGGTCAGACTGGGACAAGGCATGAGAAATCCGCCGACCCCACGGTAGGGTGATCAAGGGATAGGCCATTACGGGGATAGTGGTGGATTAGACAGATTGCCATGCCATGTAGAGTAGCGGGAATGCAGGCATGCATCTTTGCTGTTTGAAGGGTTCTTGGTTTTGAAGTGGAACAAGGTTAGGCAGTTCAAGTTGGGGAGACGCCAAGTGAGCCAACACAAGAAAAGGGTTGCGACTTGGGACTTGGGGAGAGGGATCCTTGTCCATTATTCCAGCTGCATTGATGCGAAAACACAATTTAGGTCCGCGGCTGCACGGTCATCACGATTTCGGGCTTTGATTGATGAGGATTATTATTGAGGGGGTTGTGAAAGAGTTTGGGTGAATGGGGATTGGGGAGGGATGGGTGGGATGTCAAACAAGAGTCTAGCGATTTTAGCATGGGCAAGGAAAACGAGGACGAGTCGGAGGGAGCATTATTGCTAATTGCTACCGCCTAGTACCTAAGTACAGCCTACAGCCTAACGCCTACCGCCTACCGCCTACCGTACTTCAAACAAGTTGCCACTTGCTACCCTCTACCTAGTCCTAGTCTCCTAGACTCCTAGACTCCTATGTAAGTCCTCCAAGTCCTCTCCCTTAGTCGCGACCTTGCTAGCCTCAGCAAGCAGCCGTTAGTGGCACACGCGAGGCACAACCCCGGTGATCAGATCTGAACGGGCTACGAAAAGCGGTCAAGCTAAGGTATGCAGCTTACTTTTGTGGGAAGTGTGGGCAAGTGTGGGCAGATGGATCATGGGCGATTATGGGCTTGGGGTGGCCCACGCCGCTCTCGCGTATGAGAAAAAAGGCTGGAAAAGGGTAAAAAGCAAAGGTGGCCTTAGGTGGGAGAGCCTGGATTGCCCTGGAACGTGTGACAGATAGGGCCAACGCCCCGCAGAAGACTAAAACTTTACCGCAAGCACAAGGCAAGGGCAAGGCCAAGTGCAAGGGCAGCGGGCAATCACGACGAAACAGATGGTGATAATAATAACAAAAATCTCGTCACCTCTTTCATCTCGCTCCAATTGTCTCGCTTGCAGGCACACCATCTGCGGTACCGTGCTCCCAATGCTGACTACCGTTCCGTCGGCGCCAGACACAGCGGGCTGTCGCCAATCAGAACTCAAAGCAGCAGAGCCCGTGGATGATCAAATGTCCGTGAGTCTCATCGTGGGCAAGACACCACGGCCAAAAGGTCACGTTGGCAGGATTCGCTTCATCGGACTCGAACCTCGGCCTCAACATGAGAGGGAATGAGAGGCTGCTAAGTATCTGAATAATCTGCCAATCACTTACCTACCCGTCCACTATGAGAGCCCTAAAGCAAGGCCCTCGAAACGATCCTGCGATTGGCCGTCACGTCCATGTTTCGCCAATGTACTCTGCCGCTAGTGGTGGGCATAGGGTCCTCCGTCATGCACCAGCCTCAGGGATCAAACGGACACTCAACACGGTGGCGTGGCGTCGGTATCCATTTACTTTGCAAGGCGTTCCCGGGCTGAAGGACCATTCCAAAATCCTTCCGCACAAACAACAGCCTGCAGATTCTCTACCCCGCCGCACAGTAGTAGGCATACCGGTATCTCAGCTTATCCCGCGCCTCAAATATAACTCTTCCTCAAGTGGTGTCTTCGCCGGATCAAGCCAATCTTGCGACACGGAGCACGGACCATGTCAGTACCGCGGGTCGACAAAAGGCTTAAAGCAATGCTTCACAAGCCCGCAGCGGGGCAAAATGGGTCGACACTCGATACCTCAACACTTCGACACCTAAAAGTACAGCACGTATAGTATCGTGCGGGCCGCGCATAAAACACTCAATGACTTACGTGGTCTCGACTGCACATGTAACAGGCTTATGCGAGTCTAAATCTATCAACGACCCCAGCTTCATAGTTCCCGCTGATCGCCCTCGCGAAGGAATGCCATACGGTGCGCTGTAGACCCGAGCAGTAAGAAATATACATATGCGCTACCTCAAACCGGCTATGCTGGTACTAGTCTCACTTCGATACGATCATCATGGATGCGTCATCCCATGCACACCCTTTCGCATTGAGGATTCGGTCTTGCGAGCATGACAAGCTTACTGGTCTCACTCCTACGGCCGTTCGCGCCCGGTCAAGAGATCTTACCCCGGTCCTGCTCACCGCATGATGCAGATTGCAGTGACGCATATTATTTACAAATTTACCAATCAGCCCATCTCAATTAACATTTTTCCTATCGTTAGAGCCCTCTCTTCTGGAATAACGGCAACAGCGCACGGCTAGGAGTCTGTACCCGAGTGCCGTATAACAGCAAATTTGTTCCCTTCATCCAGGATGATGCATTAGTGGTAAGAGAATCCTCCGAGACTAATAAAAGAGTTGGAATGCCTCGTGGTGACTGTCGCGCCTCGAGTTGATGATTATAATGATGCGAGGCTGATGGACCCAACTATACGAGCCTTACGACAATCGAAATTGCCCGCTGCATTAATGATGTTTTGGTACTAACCGGCTGTGGGCGGATGATCGGAATGTCACAGCAAAAGAGGAAACCACTTTCAATATGTTTTCGGAATCAGGCAAGGGCAAAGGCGAGAAAATGCTTGGGGCGCTACCGATGCCTGCTCAATTGGAGCTAGTGCGGTTTGCCACCACGGTGGATTGCTGCATATCAGAACTAGTCATCCCACTCTTGCATATAAGTACTGACTTGCGTATGCAATTTTCTGGGCGACAGATCTTTAGCGCAGCGAAAGGATCAGGCAGCTGAGAATGAATGTTGGTCATCATAGGAGCACGTATCAGCTAGATAGATCAGCGCTCATGGGATTGCATGAGTCGGCGCTTACAGATGCAGAAGCTCGAGGTTTTGTAATTGTACAGCCCTGGAGCATCTCACTTTGACCTTTCTTCAGATCGGACATGTAAGGACATGTAAGAACCCGCTTGGTGGAAAGTGTCGAAATGGGGCTGATTTTTCTAAACTGGCTGAAACGGACACCCGATTCGTCCGGCACCAGCTTAATATCGGTGCTCGCAGCTTCACCCCACGGTATGCAATGCAAGACATCATCCCACGCTGTCCAATGTGACTTGAGGCTTTTTGTTTCTGCTTGTTTCCACGATCTTTCGTAAATATCGCCGACTGCGTGCAGCATCCAAAACAAGTTATCCGACGCCGAATAGATCCGTTGTAGATTCTTTTTCAAGCGACATCCGAATATGCAGTCAGCTCACCCTGCATCAAGCTTGCTATCACCTCGTCGCTCGAGCATTTCAAGTAGATTCAGCGTTATGCCCAGGAATCCGAAAGAACTGAGGCAGAAGCTGCGGGTTTTCCAATGCCTTGGCACGCTCGGCAAGAGAGTCCCGGTTGATCTTCGGGGCGTCGGAAAGCTCCGAGGCAGCTCTGGACAACCTCATGTTTCATGAGAGTCAAGCAGCAAACGTTGGCCTTGGTGCTAGTGCTCTTTCTGAGCACTCTACATAAGGCGAATCTCTATGGATCCAGGAAAGTCTGGCGGTATCCCTCCGCAGCTCCACTTCACAGCCTTGCCTGAGGTGAAGACCGGCGGGGATGAGGTAAGTCACGCATGGTCAGCGGGCCATGGAAAAGTAAGCTAACGACTGCTCTAAGAGTCATGGCGACTCCAGCGCCAGCGAGTCTGAATATCAGCATGCTCTTGAGGTAACTACCGTTTCTCCACCAACCCCCTCTCTTACACTGAAGTGCAAAAGTAGGTAGTTTTCGACGCGGAAAATGCGCACCGTCGCAGATCCTCCCTCGTCACTACAGAAGATCCCAACCTGAGGGGCCGCTCGGGCTCAGCAGAAAGAAAAGAGACCACAGCATGTTTTGTCCATCACCTTCTTGAAAAACAGCGCCGATCCCGCAAGCCGAATGCCAACAGCTTATCAAACATCAATGAGGACACCAAAGCGGACAAGACGGTTGTCCACAAGAATGAGCCGGCTACCCAGTCTCGAATGCTCACAAAACGGCAATTGGCTGATATGGCATATGGAGTCCGAGAATTGTCAAAGAAGTTGGGTAATGTGCGGCTGAGGCTGAAGGTTAAGACTGTATTCCTGTTAACGAAAGCCCACGACGAGTCACTCATTGGGTACACAAGGGAGATGGTAGAATGGTTATTGTCGAAGGAGAGGGATACTCCGTACATTGTGTATTGTTCTTCCGTACAAGAACCATACACTCTAGGCTTATATTATCTAGATACGTTGAAGACACTTTGGAACATAATCATATATTTGATGCAAAGAGCATCATCTCTGCGGACTCAACAAGGGAAGCTCGTCTGAAATACTGGAACAATGAGCTTTGCACAAAGCACCCACTGACATTTGACTTTGCTGTAACGGTACTTTATATCAAAGCCCCTTGCTGATCCTAGCTAACACCTATCAAGCTCGGCGGGGATGGCACCCTCCTCTATGCCAGTTGGCTCTTCCAGAGAATTGTACCTCCGGTCTTGTCGTTTTCCCTAGGCTCTCTGGGCTTCCTAACGAAATTCGATTACGCCGGCTTTCGAGAGACTTTGACCTCGGCCTTCAGAGACGGCGTGACCGTAAGCTTGCGTCTGCGGTTCGAGGGTACCGTCATGAGATCGCAGACCAAAGGCAAGCGCCGAGACCTGGTCGAGGAGTTGATCGGCGAAGAGGCCGAGAATGACTATACGCACAAGCCAGATGGCTCATACGAAATTTTGAATGATATAGTGGTGGACAGAGGTCCTAATCCCAGTCAGTAACCGCGACACTCAAGGTACAAATGTTTGCTAATGTGGTATCAGCCATGTCTTCAATTGAAGTTTTTGGAGATGACGAGCATTTTGTACGTACAATTTTATTTTATTTCTTCCTCACGTCGCACGAGAGCCAGTTTCAAGACATCATTCGAGAGCGGAACCTTTCTAATGTCCTTGATAACCCTTTCACAGTTCAGATTGTTGTCCTGAAGAAGCAATGCTGACCCTGAAATATCTATAGACGACGGTCCAGGCAGACGGTGTCTGTGTAGCCACTCCAACGGGCTCCACGGCGTATAATCTTGCTGCAGGAGGGTCGTTGTGTCATCCTGAAAATCCCGTGATATTGGTGAGTGCCATATGCGCACACACATTGAACTTCAGACCCATCATACTACCTGACACGATTGTGTTGCGTGTTGGCGTTCCCTACGATGCTCGGACTTCCTCATGGGCTAGTTTTGATGGGAGAGAAAGGTATAATGGGAGATTACTACTATGACACAGGGCGGAGTGCTAATCGTTGACAGGGTTGAGCTATGCCCTGGAGATTATGTGACCATCTCCGCTTCAAGGTACCCTTTCGCGAATGTGATGCAACAGGGCAGAAGGAATGAGGATTGGGTCAGCAGTATATCCGAAAAGCTGAACTGGAATTCGAGGCAGAGGCAGAAGAGCTTCAAAGAATGGGCAAATGAGCAGGGTTCCAAATGATAGATCATTCGTGCTCCAGTTTTTGGGTGCCTGGATATGTTACTTGTGCTTTGTGACACAGCAGAACCACGTTGGCAAGGGAAGATTAATGGTCAAATGAATCACCACGTCTGTCGGCAAGCTAGGGAAGATTAATGGTCAAATGAATCACCACGTTTGTTTGTCGGCAAGCTATTTATAAGAAGCAAACATGACTATTAGTACTTGTAGTATGGATGCCCGTGTTAATTGTAATAATTGTAGGTCGTAGTCAAGGAATCACCTAAAATCCATCAGACACGGGCTCTTGTTCTGATTGGTGGAGAAGCGAGCCAATTAAGAAAATTGTCGGAGGACTGAGGTAAAAAGATAAGGTAACCCCTCCCCCCCCTCCCCGCCCAAAATCAAATGCCGAGAAAGCGACTTGTTTTGCAACCATCTCTGCGCACAAAATCTTTGTCACTCTCCAAGCCACAACATGCGAAGTCTGCAGGACCAGTAGACTACTACAAGTACAGTAGTCAAGTAGTGAGTCTTTCGGTAACATCGGTAGCATCGGCCCAACATGCCCATGAATATCCACGAATCAGAGCGCCTTGCCGTCTAACCTACTCACCGCAACTTCAGACCCAGGGGACCGACAGGCCGCATTATTCCGCACAAGGGGTTTGCCTCAAGCTCATTCCAACTTTCAAAGCCTGACCTTGCGCCGGGAAGTCTGGGGCACAAAATGGCTAGTCTCCCCGTCATCCCAGGTCACGAGGGTTTCGTAAGAATTTCACAACTGCTGGGCCAGCGACCACGAGGTCAATCCCAGCCAATGCCTCATGCTGAGCCCGAGAGCGCTATCGAAAGGGACCAAAGGATCGGCTTGGTACGTAATGTTTATTTCAACACGTACATATGCGACTCTTTACTTGCGCAGCCTACCAGAGATCATTAAACAGGCTGACGGAGCGCGCCACTAACTGCAGCAAAGAATTAGAGACTTCCTCAAAGTGAGGACAAGCTATGATGTCCTGCCCTTGAGCTTTCGCTTAATCATTTTTGACACGGCCCTGTTGGTTAAGAAGAGCTTGTCTATCCTGATCCAGAATGGTAACATGCCTACTGCAGCCCGGAGAGCCCCGAGCAAGACAGCTGAGCTCTGACAGGCATCGTCTCCGCACCGCTATGGGACTCCAAGACTTCTTCTTTCGCAGGACTGCTGACTACGTCTGACTACCTCAATCTCATCCAATACTACTGGCAGAACCCTGAAGCTGTGAGCCGCATTGACCAGTTCAAACTGAACAGCCTACGTGGTAAGTCGAAATATCGAGGCAGCACCAGTCCATATCTGACATCACAGCAAGATATCGAAAGGGCCATTGGCGTCCAGCCTCTAGAGACTGTATCCATACATCCCCAAAAGCCGCTCTACGAGGCATGTCGGCGCATGCTCGAATCTCGGGCGCGGCGGATGCCACTGGTCGACATTGACGATGAGACCAAACGTGCTATGGTCGTCAGTGTGGTGACCCAGTATCGAATTCTGAAGTTTGTTGCCGTCAACGTCTCGGAAACTCAGCTCCTACGCAAGCCTCTAAAGCATCTCAAGCTCGGCACCTACAAGAACCTGGAGACTGCCAAGATGGAAACACCTGTGTTTGAGGTCATCCACCAGCTTGTTAATAGTGCGATATCGAGCGTGCCAATCCTGAACAGCGACGGTAATTTGATTCGTTCGTAGTGATGGAGGAAGCTAAATGATTGTAGGCGTTGTCACCAACGTATTCGAGGCTGTAGACGTCATCACGTTGATCAAAGACACGAATTATGACAATCTCAACCTCAATGTTGGCGAGGCTCTGCAAAAACGGCAAGACGTATGTAGATTCCACATCAAATCTAGTGAATTATATTGACTCTGTTGCAGGACTTCCCAGGAATCTACACATGCTGCATTGATGACCGATTAGACACAATTTTCGACACGATACGAAAATCGCGGGTGCATCGCCTTGTTGTCGTAGATGAAGATAACCGTTTGGTTGGGTTGTTGACCTTGAGTGATATTCTTGAGTACATCCTTCTTGAAGGCGAAGGAGAGGAATAAATGGAACGGCCGCGACTACCCTGTGTGCATTCATTTGGTGTTCTATATCCTCTGCGGCATGGAAAGTCCAGCAGTCCAGTATTCCCATTACGGCGTCACGACGGTAAATAGAAGCGAACTGGATAAATACGGGTGGAGGCAAAATTGGTTCGCTCACAGTAGCATGGAAAGAAATTTATTAGAGTCAAGCGCTATTGTCTGCTCGTGTTGTCGTTGTGAAACTTATTGACCTCGCTCAGGCGCATTCACTTTCGTCCATAATAGCATTCTAAAATTGCACCCAGATCCCAGACCTCGCTTTCACTTGAACCTCACAATTGGCAGGAACGTCCTTCTTATCCAGCCAATCCGCCATCATGGCCTTTCTCAACGCGTCTCTCTTAGCTCTCATCATGCAGCATACATACAGACATCAATATGCAATACTCCAAGAGCTTTGCCCATTTCGCTCCCTCTGAGCAGCAAAGACAAGCTTCAACGCAAACAAGAGCGCGGCGCCGCTCTTCTCTCGATACATTTGTCATACCTGGCCGCACACGACTGCCATCTAGTAAAGCCAGTGCCTTTGACCTCCAAGTTACCCAAGGGCTCCTCAATCCCAACCTGCTTGGACCTCCGAAATCAAATATGACTTCTGCAGAAGATTTTGAGTTGTCGCCCGAAACCTCACCTGCTGGGTGTATGCCACGAAGAGGGGCCAATTCAGGCTCGTCTGGCCCACTGCATCACCAAGTCAGGCACGACATCGTGAAAAGACCGGCTCCTCGCTTTGGCGGTCGCGAGGTCATCATTGTTCAATCCCAACGTTCGCGGCCTCATGTTCACCACCCAGGACCTCAAGCTGCGGTGCAAATATTGTCACAAGAGCACACAAACGTGCAACCATATGATGGCGCTGATGATTCGCCTCCCGAGTCTCGCCTCACTAGTACGACCTGGAGCACTGTCAGTCATCGAATCTTCTCGGATTCATCTAGTAGCTCACGCACAATGGGGGCATCGTATTACAGAGACGAGTACAACAAGTTGGCGGAAAGGCATGGCCTGCCTCGGTTAGAAGCAACACTAGATGGTATGTTTTACAGTCCCTTAATCGCGGCTTCACATCTTATTGCTGACATTGAAGGTGGCCTAGACGACAAAAACCACAGTCAAACAAAAACTACGACCAAAACTCATCATCCTGGCTGGCTGGCACGCAAGCTGTTTCGACGATCATCCTCAACCTACACACTCAAAGCCAAAACCACCTACAAGCCCATACCAAAGAAAAAGAGCTATGGGGGAATCCCTGTTTTATCAGAGGGTAGTCATAAGAACATACTAAAGGGCAAAAGTCTTGAGGAACTCAGCCGGCTTGGAGGACTGGGTGTCCTTACACTTCCGTCCGACTTTGCTGTTGATAAGCTCACCCTTCCGACATGTCTCTCAGCAACAGCTGCATACTTATTCCTACATGGTGAGTCCTTTGGTCTCTCGTGAAACCTTAGCGAAGCTGAGTCAAGGAACGCGCAGGCCGCAACGCACCTGGTATATTCCGCGTCTCTGGTCAGACTACGATCGTCAATGCATTGTATGACTTTTATGATCATCAATTCGCAAATGCAGACGCCGGGAGCCCTTCTAAGGTTGAACAGACAGTAGGATCAGGTCTCCTTCCCTCCCATATAGAGCATACGGTACCCGATGTTGCCTCATTCTTCAAGAGAGTCCTCATTGATCTGCCAGGGGGCTTGCTCGGCTCTGTGGAGCTCTTCGAAGTGCTCCGCAGTATCACATCTAATTTGGAGCATGACTTTGAGCTCTCCGAGCCTGGCCTCGTAAGCCTCAGAACCAAGATGATTGCGCTGGCAATCTCCAGCGTTGCTTCCGATTATCGTCTATATCTCATTCAAGCAGTCTTGGGTCTGGTGTCATATCTTGGGCATGAAGCAGAGAAACTCCAAGCCGAGACCGGTTCTGCCGACGAAGATCAGGTATCATCAGAGCTAATGAACTACAGGTCTCTGGGCGTTGTTCTGGGACCCTTGTTACTCGGGAATTTGACTGATCGTGCACTACATGGTAACGGTGAAGGTCACAGCGGGGCCCCTCTCACATCACTCGAGACGGACAGTGCAAAGAAGTTCCGGAAACACAAACGCAAGCATTCAGACATGAAATTGGACCAAAGTGCTACTCTAGCAGCATTTGTCGACCGAGCCAATCGTACTGCTATCGTCATGCAACAGCTGCTCTTGTTGTGGCCTGATGTTGTCAAACAGCTTCGGGATATCAATGGTACTACCAGCTCTTCTCAGAAGTCTGGAAGCAAGCGGCATCTCAGGATGATGCCAAGCCACTCTGGTAGCAGACTAACGATGAAAACGTCTGAAGAGGATATGAGGTTTTTTGACATTCTGCGTGGCCGCACCTTGCCGGAAGAACTTCGAGGGCCTCACAAAATGCAAAGCAACATACGAATGACGAGTAGATCGCCAATGTCTCGTGGTGCAATTGGTCCATTCGAGGATGATAATCCACATGATACCTGGATACCTGCAGCTAGCGAAGAGCTTGGCAGTCCCAAGCTGCGTCACACGAGTGTTGCTGAACGGGCTGAACGAGACAATGAAGTCGCTGTGGATACAGAGCTGCAGTCTGGGGAGGAAACGAACAGGTCACTTGTGAATGACGCTAGGTTCAGTGTCGAAAATCGAACAAATTCAGATATCGCTATGGAGAAGATGGCCATGGGTACAATATTGCCACCCCTTCAGATCAAGCCCAGCCCTTCCCCACGCAAAGGGTTCCTCCGCCTTGTAGACTCTGCTATTGAGACACCGCGAAAGACACTGGATTCCGACCCATCGAGCAAAACACCCGAAACGGCCCTGAGAGATGCGGCACCTGTGGAACAAAGCCACGAGTCAGAGGAATCCCAACTCCAGATATCCATGAGAAAGCCTCTCCCACCTATTGGGGACGCCCAAAGGGCAGAGCTCTCCTTTTCAAATTCTGAGGACGCCGTCTTCGACCCACCTTCAAGGCTGGGCACAAGACATGAGAGCCCCGATTCACGTCGCCGCAATACCTCATCGAGTAAATCATCGGTAAACACATTTTCATGCCGTCATGCTCGCCATTCAGAGCAGTGGCCTTCATCTCCAAGCAAGCAAACAGATGAAAAGGCCATGTTCCCTCCTCGTCAATCATCTTTGCCCATGGAGAAGCATCCTGCTATGAAGCCCATCGAAACCTCTGTTCCTTTGGCAGAATACAAGGCTAACACTGACGACTCCATGTCTCCTCCTACATTCGATGCCTCGCGGAAAGCAAGCGAAGCGCAAATAGAACAGACTAAAGTGCCTGATGGTGGTCTCAGACCCAACAATGTCAGAACTCTTGCTCAAAAGTTCGCGGAGGCTTCCAGGGCGATACGCAAGGGTAACCAGGAGGCAAAGGAGACCGCCATCCCTAGAATCTACGCATTCGTCAATTCCTTACCCACACCTCAATCTCCTATGCTTGGACTTGACGATCCGTTCGTTTCTGCAGAGAGCAGCAACGTATCAAAAGAATCACTTATTCCCAGACCAGTCCGTGATGTTGGGCGTAGTAGAGAAAGCCGATCTCTATCTCCGCCGAAGCGAGCTGCACCGAGAATACCTGCTCCCAAGCGCCAGTCGACCTTCGGCATTGTCACAGATCGAGATGCTGAGATCGTCCAAAAGAATACCATGTCCAACTCTCCAGCTACAACGAATGCTAACGTAGGTGATGTATACGACGAAATGATCGCCAACTCCAACGGAATTGGTTTCTCTAAGCAACCGCTGACACAACTCCTCGATACGTACCATCACCAGCGTTCAGCCGAGTCGCTCCGTCGTCTACGTACATGTCTCCAAGAATCACCACCCGACACCCGCCGTATTCACAACCGCTCCATATCATTCGCGGAGCTTGCTCGCCCTATCTCTCCTTCTCGTGCCGATTCTCCATCTCTCAACGCATACGCCAACCCTAAACAAATGCTTCCTCGCTCCAACACTTATCTCGATGCCAGTGATGCCCTCAAACCCCTCGAGCGTCACGCCTCCATCAACGCAACAATGTACAGCGAAATCTGCCGTCTCCAACGCCTTCTGCAGCAGATGGGAGAAGAAAAAGAAGCGAAAGATCGTAGGATTGAGGCACTGGAAGAAGTACAAGAAGGAAACCCTCTCGCTACTGTAGTCAGAACAAGAGGGAGTTTTGGTAAAGGCGGTTTGCACAACGAAATTCGTCAGACAAAGAGAGAATTGAGTTTCTGGAAAATGAGGGCCGAGTCGGCGGAGAGGAGGTTGTCGGGTTTGCAGCAGCTGTCTGATAGGTCGTGGAAGAGCGAGACGGTGTACTCAGAGTTTACAGGATCAACAGAAGGACACGAGTTTGTAACAGAGCAAGACGGTGGAAAGAAGACGGCCCGTGATCGGGACGTGCAAACTGATATCCTGGATTCTTGGAAGAGGAGAGCTATCATGCATGAAAGTCAATTGGCTCAGACCGCACCGCCGACGGAGGAAGGATCGCAAAGCGAGATGGTACGCACGACTCCTTCGCCACTCACGGCAAAAGTATTTGTAGCGGTGGAGACACAGGGCTGTGAAAAGGAAGAGGCTACTGGGAACTGGCGAGGAAAGGGGGGTCGGAGTCTAAGCACTAGTGACTATAGTCGGAGCAACAGTGAGGAAGAGATGGGAAAATGGACAGGTCCAGCGGAGAAGAGCCGTGGAAACGATTATGGAAATTCCCATTTTGTGGTCCGTTGAATGGTTTTGGCTGAGCTGGCGCAAATCTCGGGTATGCATCGTTGGAAGATGAAATCATCCCTGGCGAAGAGTGGAGGCTTGGAAAACTTGGTCTCTCATTTTGCGTCTACGTGGCCTAAGTGTGTGCAGTGCTAAGAGGGCTGTGATTATTTCAGGCTGAAAGCGGGTTGGATGGTTTCTTTTAGTATGACTTTTTCTTTTCACTTCGATTGGCGACGGACTGATGCAGATACGAGGGGGTGATGATGGACTTTGTGAAGTCTGGCGTTGGCTTAACCGCGTCGTTGTTTTAGAGAATAGAGATGGCGGGTAGTATTATAAGGAGAATACAAGTATATGCCATGAACATTCGTGTGGGTGCTGATTGACTCTCTCTCTGTGTTGCCCAGACGGGCTTTGATCCATGTAACTGTGGATGGAGTGGCGAGATGGATCGTACTACCTCTGAAAAGGAAAATCTCAGTGGTATGAAATTTCCTTTACGCTGGAGGCTGTGATTGATCTTTGACGGTTGCGAGACGGTTGAGACTTGGTTCTGGATTTTGAGTTGGACGGGAGAGCAGGTAGGGCGCGGGGGAGATGGTGAAGCGTGTGAGTGTGTTTACGTTGGTAGTAGGGTATCTGGCAATGGGTAGAGCAGGCGTCGCGGCGATGGAAGTAGATGAAGTCTTGAGTTTTATGGGGTAAGTATACGTGGCAAGATGGTGATTGTTTTGCTCGGCCTGGAGACCTGGATTTTTACCTTTGGAGTCTCGACTCGGGGATGCGGTATGGGATTCCCTTGTAGGTGGATCTTTAGCGGTAACAGTGTTACGAGGGGGTTTTTGTTTTTCCTCTTTGCTTGGTGGGCGGGAAAGGGTTTGGGCGGTCAGATCGAATTATGGGTCTTTCTTTTGGCTTGACGGTTTGAGAGGTGGGAAGGGAGGTGTGGATGTGGCTGTTGGTGGAAGGTATGAAGTTGGTCATAAAGGAAGCGATGAGTGGAGAGGGATGTGCGTCTAGTGAGAAGAGAGAGATGCAGATGGAAAGAGAGAAGCTGCTTGTCTAGATAGACTTAAATGCAAGCTTTGTTGCGGACAGATGGCATGCTATATAGGTCAGTACCAAGTCAAGTAGTTTGACTGGCATGTGTTCTCGGGCCTCGAAGTGATTGCGGGATTTATTTTTATTATAGAGTAAAATAGGACCAAACCTATTGTCCTTCGGGGCTGTGGTATAAAATCCCTTCGTTGGGGTTTTCGTAGGGAACGGAAGTACTCGGAAATGGTTGACTAATAGAACTCAAAGTACGATGTTTGCCGGCCTGAGCTTTTTGCTGGTCGGAGGTTCGATATCGGGTGGACATAGTGAAAACCTTTTTTTTATAAAAACTCTTTTTGAATCTCTATCTATATCTGCAGCAGATTCTCTTGTTGTAGAGATTTAAAGGAGTGAAGGTGCCGCAGGCTGCGTATGGATCTTCTTTGCCTTCTAGGGCTGTGGTACATTGGGGTTTTCGGAGTCTGAGTGATTCCGTTGCCAATTAATCCCTAGCAGCACACACGCCGTGATCCATCATGTTCGTTAAGCATCCCGTGTGGCACGGGATGACCGCCAGCTTGAGCTTTATTGCACTTTGGAGTGATAGGATCGATCTCACCTTACATTCGATCAACTTCAAAATGAGTCTTCTTCCACTATTAGACTTTGGTGATGTCAATGATTTCTCCAACAGCTGGTAATGAAATTACATGATGATGAGTAGTAGTATATCTAGCATGTTTAGTCGCATTTCTCGCCCTTTAGGGGGACGTGGTATAAAGTCTCTTCCGCGGGGTTTTCGTAGGGAGGACAATTCGAGGGAATCGGTCGTTTGGCATTGCCGTCGGTCCAGAGGCAATCGGGCTGACACCGCCGAGCGTTTTGCTTTTTGCTGGTTGGTTTGATACGGGCATCCATACTATCTGGGGAGTTTTATCAGCACTCGATTTAGTATCCTTATACTACTAGAGATCGGATATGTCCCCAAAATGCTCTCTGAGAAGCCTATTCACTGGCACAAGCTTTCTGATTTTTGGGGATGATCGGGTCTCTATGTGAGACTTTCCCTAGTTTCGACCAGATGTCCTCTGAAATTTCGAGCTCGTCCCCAAGTATTCAGCTTCGGGCCACGCCTGTGTATATTGACTGAAAGGAGTTCTAGGCGGGGAAATTGTAGGTAGCCGGAAGAGCGAGGGACAAGGAGCCATCGATGTTAACACATCAGCAGGACGTAGCAAGGATTGACGTGCTCAAGGGAGCTTTTGTGCAAGAATTTCGTTCTCTAGTCTAAGAAGCTTGACTAGCCGGACGCCTCAAGTGTCGATCCAGCATCACTTTCCTGATATGCCTCCATTGCTCTTTCATCAACCCTTCTCCACGTATCCGCCATACCCTCTCCTTCACTCCAACGATCTATCGGTGCTGTAGACCCAACACATTAGCCAGAGTTCTTTTGCTCCTTGTCCTGCCAGCCTCTCTGTGTAGGTAATAAGCTCTTACTTTCGTGAACCCAATATCCGAAGACTTCTCCCTAAAGCACTGACGGCAGATGTTCAGCCCGTACTTTCGAATAAGACCGGCGGGATGCGTGCAGATACGGCTAATACGACTCTATCGTCAGCGTCTGCTCCTCACGAAGTGATTCTGTGTATAGGGTTTTGGGAGGCACAAGCTCGCAGAGCCCGCCCGGAACGGCACTGACGAGCTGAGTTTACGCGGGTGTAAAGAGATGCGGGAGAGGGAAGACTACCATGAGCGAGATCCCTTGCCGTAAGTGCGAGGTCTTGAGTACCAGACTGATTCGTGAGACATGCTTGCGGTGCACTTTGTAGCGGAGGATCGAGATTACTGTTTGAACGGCGCTGAGTGAGGTCTTGATTTCTGTGACAAGAAGATCTGGAGTTGGGCAAAGTGTGGGACGCCAAGACCTTCGGCGGAAGCGAGAGACTAAATGGGTTTAGCGCGATGGAGTTACGCATACCGCGTGCTGAAATTCTCTTCGACCTCTGCCCTGTCATAGAACTTTCACCCTCAATCTTCCCACATAATCCTTTTCCATTGAGACTTCAATACTGATCACTACGATAATTCATATCTCTGATGGGTCTTTGGTGCCCGATGGATGCCCAAAACTGCTATAGATTATGAGGGAAGTCGTCGCTTAGTTTGCAAGTTGAGGAACCTTTCCAAGTGGAAGGGAGATTTTCCTTGCGAGCACTGGTATCCTCGGAAACCTATCTTTTCATGCGTTTCTTTAATATACATTGACTTATGAGCCCAGCTTCTGTGGGAGTCATTATTGCTTTCATGTGTCTCACGCGGTTCTTTCTCTTTAATCGCTTCGAAGATAGCTAGAACCTGCCATCAGCACCTTTCAGGATGAGCAGGCGTGGACAGTGAAGCAAGATTGAGAGTCGTCTTCTTTGTACGACTCCTTTGACCTCCGTTCGGCCCTTCATTGGGTTCGACGCCTTGCTTTCGCTTTGGTAGAGGGGAGTTGAAGGAAACATGCTATTACAATTGTTAAAGATCCGCAAGCGAGTAAAGAAACTTTGAGAGAAGTGAGTGCAAAGCAGTATCAGCTAAGCGGTGGTTTGGAGTTGAGGTGTGATCCCAATTAATGAGAGAAGTCGCTGGTGGCGCCGGTGGGTTACTTCTTGCCGTCTTTGCTGGCGGAGGAGTCTTTCCACACCTGATCGGCATCTGTATTGCCCGCGTCAGCATATACGATAATTGAAAGTTGGAACCACTAACGTACCCCCATGAATTTCTGGCTCCTCAATATACGCCCTTTTATCGCTCTTTTGCTGGCTTGAGACCTTGAACCTGCTGTCCCTCTCTGCAATTAATTCACTCAGCCCCTCCTGCTGCGCCTCGCCAGTGAAACTCATCATTAACTCCGGTCCTCCCAACGGCAACTTGTCACCCCTATCCACCTGCCAGAAATGATACGTCTTCCCGTACAGTCCAATCACATCTTCCATCTCCTTGGTCTCCGCTTCCTCCCATATTCCCGTTGGCAATCCTTCCGGCCCAGGCAGGATCAGCATACCACTTTTAACCTCGAAGACGTGTGAGTGCCAGAGCTTGCGCTCGGATTGGGACAGGGTTTTGTAAAGGGTGGCTGAGATCATGTATTCGACACCGATGAGGCGAGCATTGGGCGCAGGAGTGTCGTAAATGAGGCATTGGCGGACATCTAGGCCGATATGTAAGCAATCTGAAGAAGTAGATGTGAATATCGATGCTTACCTTCGTTCAAATGCGAGCAGTAGTGGTTTGCTTCGACACAACGTTTAGGATCAGAAGCGTAGACATGGAAGGCGTTGAGATGGGCGCATATGGCTTTCACAGGGCCGAAGCTCTGGCAAAAGGCGAAAAGTCAGTAGGCAAGATCTCGTAAGGACTAAGGTATTGAGACCTGTGCCGCTGCGGCTCCTGTCTCTAGCACTTGGCTCTTCGTTGTGAGTGGATTTCCTTGAGCGTCGTTTGTTACGTTCTCCGTTGCACTCATGACGAATATGGTTGCACGATTCGCTGGATTGCCGAGAATTGATGGCGAAAGTTCAGTAGGGGTAAGCGAAGGATGCTCTGAGCTTCAGAATGGAGTGAGATTGGGCTTGATGATCGTCCTAGTTTAGGTGGTGGGCATCTGAGGAAAGTATTGTCGATGAAAAAAGGGCATGAAATGATCACGCAAGGAAACGAATCACGCACTGTGAAGCTGCTGAGAAGGATTTGACGTCATGAGGGGTCAATATGCAGTTTCACATCTAAGATCGGAGTCCGGTCGAATTGTGATTTTGATAGTACCTTATACAGGACTGTTATTGTTTGTATATTACAACTTTCCTTTTTCTGACGCAGTCCTGAATTACGACACTAAATCAGTCATATACTCAAATTCGAATGGAACGCAGGTCAATGGAGCTGTACTATATTCACATGCTATTCTTCATCTCTCTAAGCGCCCCCATAACATCGACATCGCCTGTCTTGCCCGTTGCCTTCCGAACTGTTGGATCCTGTAGGAGATCAGCATATGTCAATTGCCTTTATGAGCACAAGCAGTTGCTCACATTTACCATCATAAAGACGTTATACTCCTTTCCATGGTCAGCCTTCGGACTATAGGAAACGCGAATTTACAAGCCTACTTTCTCATCCCCAATTGTGAACTTTCCCTGCGTCTGCTCATTGTTCTCTGCAAAAGTCTGCAGCTTCATCACTGGCTCCGTTTGCAGCACTGTAGTCAAGAACTTGACGTTCTGTTTCGTGTATTCATGCCCGGGCTGACTCTGTAAGTATTACAGCCAGTGCAAGCACCGCTCGCAAACACTTACGTAGACTCTGGTATGGTCTGGTAGCGCCGCCAGCGTCTTATTCAATGCCGCATGCATCTCTGCTGGGGTACCCTCAAAGAATTTTCCGCAGCCTAGACACCATTCATCAATGTCGCTTTCATTGCCATCCGAAGCCTTGAATAAACTGACCTCCGATAAACAATGTATCCCCAGTGAAAACCACCTTGTCCGTACTGTCCTCCATGAACCAACAGATGCTGTCTTGTGTATGGCATGGGGTATGTAGAGCCTTGACTGTTATTCCGGAACCAATTTTGAAGGTCTCGTCGTGTTTGGGCGTCCGAGTTACCGCTTCACAATCTTTTCCGCCGATGACGGGAAGGTCTTTGCCTTTGAACTGAGCGAGCTACCTCAAAATCGTGAGCGAACAGATCTACTTATTCATCCGGAAGGCCCCACCATTTTCTTGTTTCCTCCAGCATGGTCCCAGTGGCTGTTTCCCTTGTGTAAGCACCCGTCCTGCTCCTCTGGTTTGAGCGGAGCTCACTGATGTGTATTCATTATCGCCGTCAGGTTGATCTTCCCGGCATCAATCTGTTCCTGGACTACGGGCGCAACTCTGCGATTTCTATCAGATGTTCGTTCCGTAGCTTCCGAAAGACCGAACGCACTCCGGCGGATTTGCTGGATCAATTATGACTGCGTCATTCGTCTTGTCATCTGTCACAAGGTAGGCATAGTTGTTGCTGGATCCAGTCCCTGCATGACCAATGCAATTAGGTCGGGGCTCAATTGAGATGGAGATTAATGACTCCAGCCATTGGTCTTACACATGGGAATCGATTGAATATGCATGGCGCGTGTAAATGCAAGCTTCAAACAAAGTCAGCATCGGTCCATGAGCAGGAATCATCGAATACCTACACGAGCTGCCCAAGTTCTCAATGAGCTAGTGAAAGAAGATCTAGTCAGCGCCCTGACATTCATTGATAGATGGAAGTGATAACCTCGGCGATACTCGAGTACAGTACTCTCTTCCAATGAAATACGTAAATAGCCAATAGGGCAGCTTTGCCGAGAGCTGCTTGCCCCACATCTCCCCGCATTCGAGAGACAGATGGCGTGGCATGGCTTGATGGAAAACCACTCCCTCCCTACTGCTGCCTCGTGCATCCCGTTTACCCTAATGCTCTTTTTCTCATAGCATATTCATACCAACTGTCATAAAGATGTCTGGTACGTCGCCCCCATTCCTGTCCCACTGCCCCTGTGCTCACACCTAGCCCCAGCATCAAAGCACTACCTCACTGATCCCGTCCATACCGTCCTTTCCTCCCTCCATTCTCTCACCCTCACCAACCCATCTCTCCTGCTCGACAAGCCCAACAAAATAATTTATCGCAACCCCTCTTCTCTCTCCAAACCTCACAACGTTTCCGTCGTCTGCGGTGGTGGTTCTGGCCATGAACCCGGATTCGCTGGCTTCGTAGGCGATGGTCTCCTCACTGCTTGCGTCGCCGGCACTATCTTCGCTTCTCCAGGCGCAGAACAAGTGAGAAATTGTTTGCAGTATAGCCTGCCACCGGAGAGTAAAGGAGTGCTTGTGATTGCGACAAATTATACAGGTGATGTGCTGAACTTCGGCATGGGGGTTGAGAAGGCGCGAGCGTCGGGGAAGAAGGTGGAGATGGTAGTCGTGGCGGATGATGTGGGCGTCGGGCGCGCAAAAGGTGGAAAGGTTGGCCGAAGAGGTTTGTCAGGAACAGCGTTAGTGGTCAAGATCTGTGGTGCGTTAGCCGAACAAGGTGTTGGGCTGGATGATTGTGCGAGGGTGGGGAAATTGGTGGTCAATAATCTGGTCAGTCTGGGAGCCAGCTTGAGCAGGGTGCATGTGCCTGGACATAGCATCGACGAAGCAAAGGAAGAAGAAGAGAGATTGGGACTAGGTCTGGTAGAGATTGGGATGGGAATACACAATGAACCTGGATGCGAGAAGGTCAGTACAGATTTGCCCGGCTTAGTAAAGATCATGCTTGGGCAATTGCTCGATCAAAGCGACAAAGACCGGGCATATGTGAGAATCGGTAAGACCGATGAGACAGTATTGCTGATTAACAACTTCGGTGGAGTGAGTAACCTGGAGCTGGGCGCCATAACGACCGAAGTCGTTGCGCAACTAGATCAGACTTATGGGTTGAGGCCGCGGAGAATAATATCTGGGACGCTCTTTGGAAGCCTCGATGGACCTGGATTCATTATCTCCATCCTTAGGTTAGCGGACATCGGCCTTGGCACAGGTAAGTCATTACTGGACCTTTTAGATGCACCCGCGAATGCAATAGGGTGGCCAAGTTGTGTGACAGGGGAGACGTGGGAGAAGACCTATAAGTCGGCACCAGAGAAGACCGTAGAAGAGGGAGACAAGACGAAGCCAAGTAATCTAAAGCGTGAGTCACCAATTTTGCGCAAGGATGGCCTAGATTAACATTCGCACAGTCGATCCAATGGAATTGAGGAAGACCCTGGAGCCTGCTCTCAATAGAGTCATAGCGGCTGAAGCCGAAGTGACCAAATACGATAGCGTCGTGGGAGACGGCGACTGCGGTCTTGGCCTGAAGCGTGGAGCAGAGGCGGTCCTAGGGGTGCTACCTAACTTATCATCCCAGGATGCCATGATGACTTTCGCGAATATCGTATCCTCTGTGGAACAGAACATGGATGGCACCTCTGGCGCTCTGTATGCAATCTTCCTCAATTCATTGGCTTTCAACCTGAGAAGTCAGGATTCGTCGTCGCCCATTCCACTCACAACAGATATCTGGGCGAAAGCTCTCGAAATGTCAGTAGAAGGCCTCGGCAAATACACCCCAGCACAGCCGGGAGATCGAACATTGATGGATGCCTTGGCTCCATTCGTGGATGTGCTAAAAAAGACAGGGAACGTCAAAAAAGCTGCCGAGGCTGCGAAGGAGGGCGCCGACAAGACGAAAGGAATGAAAGCAAGTTTGGGGAGATCTGTTTATGTTGGTGGTACAGGGTTCGAAGAAGTACCAGATCCGGGAGCTTATGGACTGAGTATATTACTATCCGGCATTGCGGAAGCCCTGTAAAAGTGCTGTTAGGATATCATGGAAGATTGTATTATACTGCGCTTTTGAACGCCTGATCCATAGCAATGCTGCCTTGGGCAGATCAACTCAACAACACTAGAATCACCGAGTCTCCCCTCAAGAACCTGTAAACCAGTATTAGTACCTTCTTCCATGAACAACACCTATCATCGACCTGAGAAGCGCTCACATCTTACTTATGAACCTATCCTTATTGACCGGCCTGCCCTTCTTTCCGCCAGATATTCTCGGCGTTTCTGTCCACATCTCCTTTACATTTTCCAACACCATATTGCAGTGTCTGTCAAAAGCCTTCACCCTCGCCAATAGTTTCCGATTGTTGCGACACGAGATCAGGACTTGAGTATGCGAGCGCACGGCGGTCTGAAGGATTGAAAGAGGGCCGCTGGTAAATTCATGCTCTTCAAGGACGGAAATTTCGTACTCGCTGTGCGGTCGTCAGTAGGACTTCATTGATGGCCAGGCAGCAGCAGCCATAGTGGAAAGAACAGGAGTGGCTGGATAGAGTTATTTAGGTACTGGGTATGAACGTACGTGAGCTCCATACGAGGTTTGTTCAACAGATCTCTGTAGCGCTATTAGCTTTGGCTCGATCTGACGTCATATATTATGTGGATGAGTCACATACTGGATTTTTGCGTCCGCCATCGTGTATAAAAGGTGGACTCGCGGTGCAGGATGCTTCTGCTATGATAGTAATCGACTTCAGGATGTTTTCGAATTTTAGAGCTAGTATTTCATTGGCTAAAGCTTAGCTCAGCCCTGCTGACTCGTTCCCCCACGCCCTAACGCTTTTGGCGCGTGCGAAGTACAAAGATACACGCTCTTCAAGTCCTTGACTTGAAACTTGGACGAGGTTAACTTTGACCAATTCCTCCCGTTCTCTCTTGCAGGTTAGCTTAATTAATGAATGCCCCCCTCAAACCGTCCTCACGGCTCCTCGATCTGCCTCTGTTCCATCTTGAACCACGCCAAAGCGCGTCACCAACACTTTGATATTGGCAAATTCCTCGAGTACCCAAACAACTCTGAGCCCACAATCACCGTTATCCATGTTGTATTGATGATGCTGCCTTTCAGTAACTGGTGTGCCTGGATTTGATGTCCTTGGCTTTCGCAATGCCAGAACATCGGCCTCTCATGGGAGCCGCGTCTTCTCCAGCCCCACCCCGGCCTGAGTCTCAGCCCTTAGGGCCAAATCAAAGCATCGATGATGTTTCAATACGCTCAATGAGACGTAAGTGCAGACAAGTGGTCCATGGGTCTCTGTCAAGCTCGCTGAAAATCTTGGATTTAGTCAAGGTACTATACTCTTTCGACAATGAGAACAAGACGAACTGCTTGGCACGATGGCCACAGCCTCTCGATATTCGAACTGCTTGTCTGGATGAAAACACAGAAATTGGTGTCATCGAGTTGAAGACGTGCATACAAGCTATTGTGGCTGCTAGCCCAGAACTGGTTGCAGCGCTTGGCCACGATTACACCGTTTATGCGTACGATTACTCCGAATACGAGACTCCTCTTGTTGGCCAGGGAATGTTGTCATGGGTACTTGCATCGTCTTCCTCAACGCCTTCTGCTCCTGCCCACCAATCTCGTACTATTGTCACCGGACGCGTTTGCAAAAATCTTCTCGGGCTCTTCTCCAGCAGTTCACAAGAGACACTTGAAGTAAAGTTACGCCTAGTTCCTGTGCCGACATCGCTGCAGAGTGAATACATTGAAAGCATGAAGAAGTATAGGGACATAAGTCAGATGATGCCAGAAGGTTTCGATCCTCAAGCTTGGACGGCCTTTGTACAAGCAAACCCTGCTATCTTGCAGCTTGCAAACAAGAGTCGAAGTCAATCTCCAGCGGTGGGACCGGGACAGACAGGTGGATTTGGGATTGAACACGTCCAGCGTTTGCTAAGTGGCAACGGCTACCAGCAAAGAAACGTGGAATCACAAAGCTCGCAACAGGCAAGATCGGAGCCACAACGTTTACCTCCTCAAAATTTCCCACCTCAGAACAACAGCTATGTCATTTCTGATGCTGCACCCCAGCTTCCCCGATTGCCGAGCCCAGCTTCAAGCGTAGCGTCTGCAACGACAAAGAAGAGAAGAGGCAGGCCCCCAGGTCCAAATCCAAGAAAAAGCCGTGTAAAAACGACTACCAGGCAAACTTCTGTAGATACTGGCTATGTCAGCAACGATGAGCGATTCGAGGAAGGACCGAATCAAAAGAGAGCAAAAGTAGTGCAAGCAGAGTGGTCTGGCAACACGGACTTTGGAAGGCAGCCCGAATCTTTAAGAGTTGCAGCAAGCACTGCGGCATCTATCCGGATGCATCAGCCGACCGCCATGCGCCCAAACAACAGTCTAGCAAATTCTTTAGAGGGTCCACCGAGGGAGCCTACGCCGATAGCTCATTCTTCAAGTCGCATGCAGAGACCCCAGCTGCCTTTAGCTGGGAGTAACCTCCGTCGTGAATCTTTCACAATTGGGAAAAAAGAATACGCTTCTCCGTATAAGCCTGTGGATCCAAATGTGAAATTAGCGGAATCAGCCATGACTTCTCCAGAAGCAAGTCAAGCTGAGAGTTCGCCGGTGGATATTGCGTCGTCTCCACCTGTTTATCCTGGTGCTTCGACATGCCCTTCCAGCCCGAATCTGACAAATCAAGCACGACACTTTGAAGATTCGGGGTTCATGAGCGGTAACATAGAAGATCTTTTCGAAGATGATGAGATGCGGCCCGTTGATGATGAAGATCGTGACGTTGCAGCCCAATACATGAAACGCCCTAATATGTTACGCCTTCCTACCCAAGAGAAACCAGCCGTTCAGCTTCCAGAACCCACGACATCTCAGCAGAATAAGGACATTCAGCAGCCGACTGCTCCTTATGAGCATATTCAGCAACCTTATGAGTCTCAGCCGCTGAATATCCCCCCTCAGCAGACTCAGCAGACTCAGCAGACTCAGCAGACCCAGCAGACCCAGCAGCCTTGCGAGCTTCCTCAACCTCAGCAGCCAGACGCGAACGCTCTCACCACCTCTGACAAGCCTGTTAGGGGTGCAGCAGGTCTTAGTCGAACGACGTCATCAGGGAACCTGACTCTCCCCCCAGTACCTGCAAGTGACCCAATTCGGCCTTCTTTAAACCGCTCGCAAACCTGGTCCGGCCACCAGGCACCGCATCCTGCCTCCGACATGGCTCCTATTCCTCCACTAATGGAGACAATTGAGAGACCAGTGCCAAGACCTAGGAAAGGAAGCGAGATTGGGACTGGTTCTGGCGTCAGAAGAAAACAAGCTATTCAAAGCAAGCTGGCCTCGTCCGTCGCTGCAGGTGAGATGCCACCATTCTGTGAGAATTGTGGTGCTATTGAAACTCCAACGTGGAGGAAAGCGTGGGTCAAGATACATTGCGGTACGCCAGAACACGTCGTCATCTCCGAGGAAGAGGGCGGCATTATTGCATGGCAAACTCTGCAAACAGATTGCAACGGCATCATCTCTCTCTACAGGATCGTCAAGAAGTCAGTTCTGAAGACCGATGAAGGCTTTACGGAAATCCTGCTTTGCAACCGTAAGTTTTGCTCGATAAGGATTCTTGAATGGAAGCTAACCAGCCGGCAGCTTGTGGACTTTGGTTGCATACTCGTAAATGTATGCGACCAAAAGAAGTCTGGGACAAGACCCAAAATGGCCCTGACGAAAAGAGAAAACGGGGAACTAATGGGAAGAGGCAGAGGGCTAATTCAACGTCGGACCAGGCAGCTAGTACCGCACCCAACGGTTCATCTTTGCACTCCTATGGCTCTTCGTCGACAAATGATGGTGGACAGACTGAGGGTGTAGAAGCAGAATCTCAGCTGCCGCCTTTCAAACACCGAAGAGCATCGAGCCACCACACAATATCGCCACAGGCCAAGCACAGGATTGCAGAGGAGGCATCCGCTGTAGCGGCGCTCGAAAGAGCTATCAGATCCTCCCCCCATAAATTCAGGGGTACCGAACATATTCCTATTGACGTAGAAGATCTCACGCCGCAGCCGACCAGCCGAGTCCTCTTCCCTTCACCAACTCTGTCTGGAAAGCATCAATCGAACCGCAATTCAGTCGTCAACAGCAGCGGCGATGGACGCAGCCAAAAATGTGGCAAATTATTCGAAGGTCCTGATGAGGACCAAGCGGACAAAGAAAATTGCCCACCTCCTGTTGAGGATGATGGCCTGGATCACCTCTTCACAGAAGACCACCATAGTACACGTGCCACAACCCCGACACCTACCAGCTCAAGCCGAGCACACACATTCAAAACCCCAAGGAGGTCTCCTAATCGGCTTCCACCGACGACAGGCGATTTCTTCTCTTCTACCGCTAAAGCACTCCTCCGCGCTCCTACCACGCCAAAGCGCACACCGTCCAAGGATGTCCATGCACTCGGAGAGCTGACTCCTTTTACTGCCCATCTCAACCAGCTACTGTCCGACGCGAATAACGGCAATGGCAGTCCTGGATCCAGGAGTTTCGATTTTCCCTCTTTACCCTCGTTGCACAACACACCTGGCCGTCGAACCATGGATTTCGACTTCTCGCAATTCGATTCCCAGGATCTACTTAGCACTGATGTTCCGATGCCCAGCAGTCCGCCAGCATGGTTCGGTGTGTATGAGGACCCGATCGAGCACGGCGCTGAATCGCTGTGGGGTGACTATGCACTACCTAACTCCGCTTCTACTCCACCAGACGATGAGGACGAATTCGGCAACGCCAAGCGACTAAAGACGTCAGGCCTAGTCGTCGACGAGAATGGAAGGGCTAGCATTGATTTTCAGGCTCTGTCTTGACAGTCTATATTGAACAGAGGAAGCATGAATCATGATGATAGTGGAGGCTCTGGACATATAATAAGGAGTCTTTGTGAGCGCTTGGCGACAGAGACCGGTTCCGAGGAGAGGAGTGGAATGGCTCGAAGTATTAGTAGGATATCTATACGCTTGCATTAGAGTAGTTGAGACAGTCCGAGCTACCATCAATACATAAATCTCTAGCAAGAGCTTCGACATATGGACTTTGACTCTGTAGGGTTCACTTATTGAAGAGCTACAGCTCTAGATCCCCGCAGACTCCACACTGCGAAATCATTGTCGAAGAGTGCCAATAATGTAACATCGCATATTCGCGCTTTGTCGTCATTATAGAGCCCTTTTCTAACCACCCTTCCACTGTTCCATGACCGCCTGCCCTCGATAATGCCTAGAGGTCTTCTCCTACAAGTAGTCTCTCAGTCATTGCTGTCATAGAAAATCTCCTTGTACCGATGTGTAGCATCTACAACTGCTTCGGCGGCAGTGAAATCTGAATTGCACGCACTCGATTAGCTGCTCGTTATCCCTCTAGAACGGTTCTGACTACTGTACACCAAACAGGGTCATCAAATGTGACCTTACCTATGTTGCTTCCGAAGTCTGTAGCTTGAAACACCTTGATGCTCAAATCTTGCTGGACTTTGCCCACAATCTCTACAGCATTGTTGAGTTGGAGATGTGCATCCTTTGGAGCCCGTCAGCCGCTCTGGCTCCTAGCATATACCGCCTCGTCCCTCCTAATCTTCTACCTCCTCGTATCTCCTCATTTGCCATAAACCCAGCTTCTCGCAGCTTCCAACCTTGTCTGAGTATGTCGGGACAGCTTACCCTGTTCAAGTGGACATTTATGCTCCCATTCGCATCGATGGTTGCCGTTTCTCCACGCAATGACACCACTTTGCCAAGGATGCGAACGGTTTGATTGGTGAAGGAGTCGAGGTATTTGGCGTTAACGCGGGGGGTAGCTTCGGAGGCCATGGTAGAGGATCGGTGGACGGGAGGGATAGGAAGATCAGCCAAAGTGGGGTGTATAGGATGCTAAGACAACTTTGAATTCTGCGCGGGTGGAAGTGCTGTGTTCGTGATTAAAAAAGTGGGAGGACAAGGGAACGCGTTCTAATCCGGCGCGACATCACGTGCTGCGCTTCACATGGGATGTTTCATCAAACGCTGCGGCACATGGCTGTCTATCCGGAAATATTTCCATGTGTGTTGATTGATATAATTTTGGATCGTGCTGCGCCTGCGCCTGCTATTGCTCTACCACGTGAAATGTCTCTTGATCCTTGCAGAAAAAAGTTGGTAGTCGACTCCGCTCTGTCTTGCCCCCATAGCTGCATCATGAAGTCATTCACTCCGGAAATGGTAGTGGCAGTGACGGGCAGGGATTTTTCGTCCGCCGCGGGGAATGGACCTGGCGCACTTAGACCTTCCTCATTCGAAACAGTTGGTGCGAGGTCTCATCCGGGAGAGCGGGACTGCAAGATTTGACACCGAGAGGCAATCTCCCTGCCTCCCTGCTTCCTGGGAGATTGCCGTCGAATGCGTCTTTTACGGCCGTTAGACCTATCGTGCCTCGGAATCATATGCAGTCGCCCGACTTCAGTGCGGGACTCCAAGCACAGCCTAGGACCCATATAGGCAGGTACTAAATATGTTTTCGCTGCTCCTTCCCCAAAGATTGACGAGACGCACGATGATGGAAGGGAGACGCGAGTCAGCGTCATGCGATCACCTTGGATCTCCACATCAAGCTACTCCAGATAGGCAGGGCAGAGCTTTTATATTTTACTCTCATTCGCTCCCATGTTCATCTAATACTTCCATAGTCGTGATCAGCGTTATTCCTACTCAACATGTCTCTCACAAATTGCAAGTTCACTACGCTCGCAGTTGGCTGGCTTCTTGCCATTTTTACTGCAGTGAATGCTGTACCAAACCTTGACCCCAGACAAGTGCCCGCCAATGCTACAGACGTGACTACCATCAAATCGCCTACTGGAGTAACCATTCGGTACAAAGAGCCTGGGAAGGCTGGCGTCTGTGAGACGACTCCTGGAGTCGGCTCATACTCTGGCTATGTCGACCTCTCTCCAACCTCTCACACCTTTTTTTGGTTTTTCGAAGCACGACATAATCCAGAAACGGCACCGCTGACGCTATGGTTGAATGGTGGTCCTGGCAGTGACTCGTTGATTGGCCTCTTCCAAGGTATGCACAATACCAAATTTTGGGCACTTTGAACATGTAATGCTGAACAGATCTCATAGAACTCGGACCATGCAACGTCACTCAGAATCTCACCACCGTTGTAAATGAGAACTCGTGGAGCGAAGTATCGAACTTGCTGTTCATCTCCCAGCCGCTCGGAGTGGGCTTCTCCTACTCTGAAGAGGAGGCTGGTAGCTTTAACCCGTACACGGGCGAGCAAGAGGACTCGAGCTACGGGGTGACTGGAGAATGGCCAGTCATTAATGCTACGGAGCTCAGCACGACAGATCTCGCGGCTGTCGCCACATGGCATGTTCTTCAGGGCTTTCTCAGCGCTCTCCCTCAACTGGATGGCAAGGTAGCCAACAAGACGTTCAACCTGTGGACCGAGTCGTACGGTGGTCATTACGGCCCTGCATTCTACAATTACTTCTACGACCAGAACGAGCTGATTGCTAATGGCACAGCTAACGGTACTCAACTCATCTTTGATACTCTGGGTATTGGCAATGGCATCATTTCGGAGTCAATTCAGGCGCCTTGGTACCCCGAATTCGCTGTGAATAATACGTACGGTATCAAAGCCGTTAACGACACCGTTTACGAGTTTATGAAGTTCGCTTGCTATATGGTCGGTGGTTGTCTTGATCAATGTGCGGCATGCGAACAAGTAAACAGATCTACAGACGTGGGAATGCAATACTGCTTCCAAGCTACCGACCAATGCAGGAACAACGTCGAGTCACCCTACTACTACTACAGCGGCCGAGGTGTCTACGAGTAAGTGATTTGTTTCGTAAGGGTAAATGGAACATTAACTTACAACTTTCAAGTATCCGCCATCCCTATGAAGATCCCACACCCCCAACATACTTTGCCGATTACCTCAATCTCGCATCTACCCAGGATGCCCTCGGCGTCAACCTGAATTACACAGAATCCAACAACGACGTTTATTACGCGTTCCAAAAAACGGGCGACTTTGTTTACCCAAATTGGCTTTCAGACCTCGAGATGATTCTGAACAATTCAGTCCGAGTAGCCTTGTACTACGGTGATGCAGACTATATCTGCAACTGGTTCGGCGGCCAAGCCGTCTCCCTGCAAGTTGACTACGTCCATTCGGCAGAGTTCCGCGCCGCAGGCTATGTACCCTTCGTCGTCGATGGGACCGAGTATGGGGAGGTGCGGCAATATGGCAATTTCAGCTTCATGAGAATTTATGAAGCGGGTCACGAAGTTCCTTTCTACCAGCCGCTGGCATCGCTGGCTATGTTTGCCCGAGTCCTCGGGAATGTAGATCTAGCCACGGGTGAGGAAGTGGTAACGGGTAGCTACGTGACAAATGGAACGGCCAATGCGACGCATACGGAGCCGTATGTGGCGATTCCAACCGTAACAGGGAATGGGACCTTGGAGTTGAGCTACACAGCTGCGATTACGGCCCCAATTACGAGTGTGCCACCGGAGGGAGATGAAGTGGTGGTGACGGCGAGTGCGGCGAGTGCGTCTACGACAGAGGTGATGCATGAAAGGTATGTGAGAAAGGTGTTGGACTTGAAAGGGTGAGGGCATTGAGAGATGAGGTGGCCGAGTGTAGAAAATGCATGCACATGCTTGCGCTCCTGCTTGCGCTCCTATCCTTAGACAAAAAGTAGAAGACATGATTGAGAATCATGCTGATTGACATGCCGAACTGTCCCTAGACTGCAAAACCCTCGAGAAGCAAGCGCTCGAGCCGTGAAAAGCTGGTGCAGAGCACATACACAAAGCGTGCTGCTACCTCAGCAAGTATGCTAGCAGCGCCTGCACGAGTCCCTAAATAGCAAGATCAAGGGTGACTGGTGAATCTCATGCATATATGTAGGGCGATTAACCCAACAACGATCTCAAATTGCTGAAAGCTAAATTTTAAATGTCGATTTATTCGGGGCAACACACACAAAAAGCATGGAAAAAGAAGGGTAGACCTCTTGATATTAGTGATTTTGTGGTAAGAGAATATAGCAGAAGTTACCCCCGAGGCCCATCCTCTGGCAGGCACTCGTTTCAGGGGTTCAGCCCTACAACGCGTGCCCAACCTGCCAGAGGATGGGATAGAGCAGGTATCCCCCTTGATAAGATTCTTTGGATCCTCGAGATAAATATAAGTTATCAATTTATTCTGGTGAATATCCCTAAAGGCACGTCGAATTAAAATGATGGGAAGCTTGTACTTGAGTCGTCCTGATGAAATTGGCCTGAACAGACCTTGTAGCAGCACCAGCAGAAAGTTCCAAGGGTACCCTTTAGGGGTTGCTTCGGGGCTCGAGCCCTATATTTGAGCGCATTGTCCAGATAACCTACCCGATCTTCTAGGAATAATATTATCCAAGAAAAGTCTTAGTATCTTTAGGATTTTTAGTATAGAACTCTAAACTATCGTATAATTAATATAATATTATAAAGTTAAGTAAAAGATTAATAAGAGTTTTCTAATAAATTTATAGTTCTAAAGTAATAGAGTATAGTTAATTTCAACTATAACGAATCTAGATATATATTACGGAGTAACTCCGAGGGAATAGATTTACTTAGAGACCTCGCTAGCTAGACTAAAAGACTAAATTTTACGCTAATAGCGTAGTTCTATTTTACTACTTATAGATATCGAGCCCGAACTATAATAATATAATAAATACTTAGACGTAATAAAGATATCGTATAGTATTAAATAATTTCTATAAGAATTAACGAGTATTTCTCTAAACGAATTCGTTAGTATTCTCTAAAGTATTTACGAGTACGAAGAATAGCGTAAATAATTCTAAATATACTAAGAAGCGCTTTCGAATAATAATTTTATAATAGAAAGCTCTTAAACTATTTATTAAAGATAGTCTTAAGAGCTTTTAAAGCTTTAATTCTATATTTAAGTATATTATTTAGATAATCTACTCACTATCTTAAATAAAATATTATTTAAGAAGAGTCTTAATATATTATTAGATCTAGTTAGAATAGGACTAGGCTACTTAGGCTATATAGTAAGTAAAGTATCGTTAGAACGCTTAATATATATAGACCTAGCGAGATCTTAGTAAGTATATATATTAAGCTAGACCTTAGCGAATAAGCTTAAAAAGATAATTTCTTTTTAAGTTCTTTTTCTCTTCTTTAAAAATTAGTCTATTACTTTAATACTATATATAAATATATATACTTACTAGTCTTATATTACTATAATACCTTAAGACTTAATTTAAGAATTATTTCTAATAATTCTAATTTTTTAATTCTTCTAAGGAGTAGTAATCCGGGATTAGTATAGTCTTAACATTATAATCGTAGTTATAACGTATCTAAATTATAAATAAATTATTCTTATTAGAAATAATATTAGACTAAAATATTAATATTATAATATAATTTAAAGTACTAGAATATATATTTAAGATTAATAAAAATAAGAATTAAGATAATAATCTTAATATTAATTTAGACTATAATAATAATAATAACTAAGGATCGAAGGTAAATTTAGATTAAAGTAATAAAGATTAGAAGTAATTTAAGCTTATTATTAACGAATATATAGTAAAAGCTACTTATTATTAAAATAAATTAGCGAAGTAACGCCGTCTTAATACTTTTAATTAAAAGATTAAATTACTAAAATAAGATATAATATTAAGTACTCGTACTTATAATATAGATAAGAATATAGAGTTATTCTTAATTATAAGTTTTAAGAAAACCTTAAATAACATATAAAAGAGTAGTATTATAAAAAGATCTTAATATTAACTTTATTTAAAGAATCTTTTTATATATAAAGATAAGAATACTTATAAGTATTATAACTAATATTATAAAATAGAGAAAAGATTCTATCTTAGTATTAAGTACTTTTATATTAAGTAAGATAGAATTTTTTAGATACTCTAATTTATTAAACTAGATCTAAAAGAATAATAGTATATTATTAAGTTAAAAAATCCTAATAAGTAATTTATTTAAAAGAAATTTAAGAATATACTTTTAAATTAAATTAAAGATTCTCTTAATTATAGTCTTAATATATCTTAAGTATATTTAGACGCGTAGTAAAGATTAAATTAAATAATCTAATAATTTAGTATTTATCTAGCTTCTTTAGAATTATAAATAAATCTATATATTAAAAGCTAATAAATAGTTTATCTATTTATAAGATTACGACTTAAGATCTAAATTACTATTATTAATATATAATCGATTTCTATAATAAGAAATAAGTTACTATTCTTAATAATATAATTAGAGATTAATCGATATAGAAATAATATAAACTCTTTATAAAACTAATATATAAATAGCGTATTAATCTCGCGCGGAAATTATAAGGAATCTAATTAAAATTCTTTAAGATTATAGTTAAGAAATAATTATTATAGATACTTCTTATAAAGGCGTAGCAATAGCGAATTTAAGAATAAATTAAATTATAAATAAAAAAAAAGAAATAAATATTTAAAAACTATTTAATACTATAATTACGATAAAATAAGTTATTATATAACTATTTATAAGGAATCTAAGAAGTTAGAAAATACTAATCGAGTCTCTATTAAATTAATAAGTAATTATAATATATATATAATTAAAATAAAGAAAAAAGATAATTTCTTATTAAAAACTTTATATTAATAAGAATAAAAAGAGAAGTAATCTTTATATTATTATTAATTTATAATAACTATATTATTCTAAATTAGAATAATTATAATACTATTACTACTTAGTTCTATTTAAATAATAGTACTAAGATAAGCGTAATTAGCTAATACTTTACTTTAGAATATAATTTAATTAAGATTAATACTTCGCTTTCTATATTAAATTAAATAAATAGAAAGTCTATTTATTATTATAAAGCTTATATTATATTATTTATACTCCGCGATAATTAGGCGTATAAGAAACGATATAAATATATATTTTATACTATTAATAAAGAGAGATTATCTCTAACTCTAAATCTTTTTATTATTAATAAGAAATAAATTAAAATTAATATTATAAAATAAATTTAGCGCTTTAATATAAATAAATAGTTATTTAAGATTTTAGAATTCTAAGAATTTATAAATTCTTTAAAGAATTATAAGATTATCTATATCTTAGTAATAGTTAATATAGCCTTAATATAACTTAAATATATAATTAATATATTATTAATAAATAATATATATACAAGTAACGTAGTACTAGGGCTATAGATCTTAAAAAAGTTAAATAAATATAAAAATATATTCTTAATTAAGAAAGCGAGTCGCCTTCTATCTTATAAAGAGCGCGATTATATAATTAAGATTATAGTAAAGTTACTATTTAGCCCGCTATATAATCTATTTAATATTAAATTAATAACTTTAAAAAGCTATCTAGATAATATCTTAATTAAGAGATAAATTTAATATTCTATTAGCTTAATTAAAGTATTTATTCTCTTTATTTTTAAGAAGAATAAAGATCTATATTTATATATTAATTATTATAAATTAAATAAGATAATTATAAAGAATCGATATTTATTATCTTTAATTAATAAGATACTAGATTACTTAAATAGTATAAAGTAATTTACTAAGTTAAATCTAAAGAATACTTATTATCGTATTTAAATCTATAAAGATAATAAATAAAAAATTGCGTTTTATATACGCTATAGCTATTTTAAGTATCTTATAATATTATTTAATCTTATTAACGCTCTAGCTACTTTTTAGATTTATATTAATAAGTCTTTAACGGAGTTAATAGACTAATTTTATATAATCTATTTAAATAATATTCTTATTTATTCTTAATCTCGCGTAAAGTATATTAAATATATTAAGTAAATACTTAATTAACTTCGATATATAAGTTTATTTATAAGTTTAAAAAAATATAAGTTTTTTATTATAAAAGTAGAGTTTTTTAATTTTATTATATTAACTTATAATATCGCGATAGACTCTTATAAAGTAATTATAATTTAAAAGTAATCTAAGTTTAAAAGCTTCTATAATATATAAATCTTTTTAAACTTTATAAATTTTTATTAAAGATTTATTTATTATTACTTTTAAATTACGGGCCCTTTAATAGATCTACTAAAAGAGAGTAAAAAGAGTATTAAATTAAAATTATTTAAATAGCTTAAAAATATTAAATATATATTTAGTATACTAAAAGATATCTTTATAAATATATCTTTATTATATTATTATAATTTTTAGCTTTTAATACGTATTAAAATAAACTCTTTAGACTTTACTTTAATAGATATTTTAATCTAATTATTTAAAAAGACTAGATAATAGTACTCTATAACCTTTTATTTAAAAAAGATAATTAATATAAAATAAAATTATAAGACTTATAATTAAGAGCTTTTTATTATTATAATAATCTTTAAATATTAGCGCTATTATCTTAAGAGAAGTATTTATTTAGTAAAAGTCTTAATAGATTATAATAATCTTAAATACTTTATAAAGTTATTAAAATTAAATAGTAGATAAGCTAAATAGATTATAAAGCTTTCTAATTTTAATTTTTTTATTTTATATAGATTAGATAAAACTAACTCTATAAATATACTATTAAGACGACTAAATTATAGAGGCGAAAATAAAGTAATAAATAAGATTTTACTTATTCTATAGTAAAAGCTAATTAGAATAGAAAGTTTAATAAACTTTATATTTTCTACTATATAAAAAGTATATAGATATAGCGTAGTTAACGCTAATAATAAATATATAAAAAGTATAGAAAATACTCTATTTAAATATAATTTAAATATAGATTAAAGATATCCCTTAAATACTAATATTAGAGAAGAAATAATTAGTTTAAAAAAGATACTTATTAACTTAATAACTATAGCGATATAAGAAATATACTTAAATATAATATATTCTTTAAGACTTAGAGAACCTCTATCTCTATTTTAAAAAAGTTTAAATAAGATATTTACTTAATATAAATATAACGTAGCTAAGGAGTAGCTTAATTTTATTATTAAGATTATTAATTATAAATAGCTTATTTTATACTTAATAGCTAATATATTAATTACTAATAAAATAGTATTTAATTTAAGTAGTAAACTTATCTATAAACTTATTAAAATACTTTAATAAGAGAATACTCTTATTAAATAGTATAAAGCTAATAAAATATAGAATATATAAATATAAAATATCGAAGCTTAAACTATAAATAGCTAGAAATTATTAAATTATAATAATAAATTATATATTCTTAGTAAGACTTCTATTTATAAAGAGCTATTAAAATATTATTATAATAATTTTATAGCGAGCTATTTTAGCGTAGCTAAGACTTTTAAATTAATTAATTATAAATACTATTAAAATAATATTAAGATAGATATTAAAGAGTATATTAAAATATATAATATTTATTAATATATTAAGATTAAAAGATATTATTTTTATAATAAATTAAAAACGCTTTCTATTTTAATAAAACTTTAGAAAGAAATTATAATAGACTTTATTATAAATCTATTATTAAATAAATATAATAATTTTATTTATAATATAATTTTTATAGTAGTAGATAAATATACTAAAATAATTAAATATATCTTTACTAATAAGATAATTAACGTAGTTTAGCTAGAAGAGCTATTTATAAAGAAAATTATTCTTAAATATAGTATATTAGAAAATATTATAATAAACTATAAATCTATCTTTATAAGTATATTTTAATTATAAGTATATTACTAATTAAAGATAAAATATAGATTAAGTACTATCTTTTATTTTTAAATAGATAGCTAAATTAAGTATTAAAATTAAATATTAAAATACTATTTAAAAGTCTATTACTTAAAGTAGTAAGATAATTAAATATTATTATTATTACTTATAAAATTTATATATATATAAAGCGAATATAAAATAATTAGTTATAGTTTATTTAAAGTATTATATAGATTTAATCTAATATTTAAGTTAAATCTTAAAAATAGTACTTTAAAAGAGAAGATACTCTTAGCGATAAAATATATTAAAAAAATTAATATAATAAGATAAGAGCTTAAAAGATACTAATAAAGTATACTTAAAATATAAGTAAAGTCTTATAATAAGAAATATAAGCTTTAAATTTATAAGAAAGAGAACTTAATAATATTATTTATTTAAAATTTAAAGTAAAAATAATTAAATTAAAAGCTATTTAATAAAGTATTAAATTTATTTCGAGTCTAAAAATATATTAGTAAATAAGTTTATTATTTATAATTATTATCTTTTTATTAAATTTATTCTATTTTCTATATATTATTACTAGAGTCTTATAAGTAAAGGCTAAATAATATCGCTATTCTAGAATATTCTATAATAGACCTTATTAATAATATTAAAGAGAATAAGATAAAGAAAATCTTAAAAAGATAGAAGTAAAAGAGTACTATTAAATACTTTATTTATTAAAAGAGATAGCCTAATAAGTATAATTAATAAATTATAGAATAGAATATAAAGTATATATAAAACCTAATTAATAAATTTAATAAAATAAGATTATATAAATAAAAAGTATAGTAAGTATATATAAAAAAGAGCCTAAAGACTAATAAATTTAAAAATTAGTTTAAAGATTATTATAATAAAAAATATAATTATAAGACTAAAGAGAACTAAAAATAATCTAAAGATTTATTAATAAAATATAAGTTTATTAAACTATAGCCGAAGCTATAATAATATTATAATATAGATATAATATTAGCTTAATTAAATTTACTAAAAACTTTCTTCTTCTCTAGTTCTAATTAATTATTTAGATTAAATAATCTAATAGCAATAGTAATAATATTAAGATTAAATAATACTAAAGCGTCTTCTTTAACTTTATTTATTATAACGTCTCTATTATTATTAAGGCTAGAGGTAGTTACGGAGCGAGCTATAGATATAATAAGAATATCTTTATTACTAAATAAGTTTAAGTTAAACTTATTATTAAAGTTATTAGAGCTAGAATTAAAGTTAGCTTTATTCTTTCTATTATTAAGATCGAAGTTAGAGTCGTTATCTAGCGATACTAAGTCTATTAAAGATAAATTTATCTAAAAAAGAGATTTATACTTAGTATATATATTATATAAGAGAAATAAAGAATAAATATATATAAATTAATTTAAAGATATATAATATTATATATATTTATAAAAGTATTATAAATATTTTTAAGAGTTCTAGTCTTCTTAATCTTAACTACGAGAAACTTAGACTTCTTATAATTATTAAAGCGGTTTAATACTCGTTAGTATCTTATAAGTATTATATTAAACGTCTTATATATACTTATAACGCGTATAAAGAAAGTATAACCTCGATTCTTAAAAACTAGATCTTAACATATTATTTTAAAGTAGTATAAGTATATTTAAAGAGTATAATTAATTATAGCTATAATAATAGAATAATAAGAAATTTAAAAATTCTAAAATTAATAAGCTTTATAAATATACTATATATAAAAAATATATAGTAAGCTATATTATAATATAATTCTATTATAAAAATAAATAGTAGTTATATTTATAAAGATTATAGCTATTTTTATTAAAGATAGTATTATATAAGTCGAAATATTTTTTCTACTTCTTATATAAGTAATAATAATAAACGTTCTTTTTAATATCTTAATCTAGCTTAGCGAAGTAGATAGTAATATATTATTAAGTAATCTATAAACGCGTTAATAATATATATAAATTACTAAATATAGATAAAACTTATAATATAGATTAAAGCTACTATAATAAGATAATTACTTATTTTAAGTTAATATTAATACTTTATTAGATAATTAGTATATAATTACTATATATTTTAAATATAAGATACTTATAAATAGTAAGTAATAAGTAGACGAATAAGATTTATTAAAATATTAAAAAAAAAAAGAGAAATAAATAGAAATTTTCTACTTAACTTTAATAAATATAATAATATATTATAAAACGCGTATAAAATATAATAATAACGAGTACTACGCGTTAATTTAATATATATTAATAATAATATTAGTATATCTTAACGTATTAATTCTATATTATTAATAATATTAGTCTTATTAACTAAGACTACGTAAATATAGCGTATATTATAAATATATATATTAATATTAAATAGTTTATATAATATTAAAAAAAGAAAGACTCTTTCTCTTATATCTCTTAAAAAAAAGAGATTTAAAGAGTTTTTATAAGTTCTTTTATTAATATAGATATATAAGCTCTTACTTTAATCTTATAAATTATAATTTTAAATTTAGTATAAAGTTTATTTAGTATATTATATTATAGTTTAAATAGAAGCTATAATTAATAAAGAAGAAAAGAAAAAATAGATTTAAAAATAAATTTTTATAAGAGAAAGATAATTATTAGATTTAGTTAAAATAGAACTAGACTATTTAGACTATATAATAAGCGAAGTATTATTAGAATACTTAGTATACGTAGATCTAGTAAGATCTTAGTAAGTATATATACTAAGTTAAATCTTAGTAAATAAGCTTAAGAAGATAATTTCTTCTTAAGTTCTTTTTCTCTTCTTTAAAAATTAGTCTATTATTTTAGTACTATATACGAATATATATACTTACTAGTCTTATATTACTATAATACCCTAAGACTTAATCTAAGAATTATTTCTAATATATATTTAGAACTATTTATACTATTTCTCTATATTTATTATATATATAGAGAATAGCGTAGAAAGTTCTAAATATACTAAGATTCTTTTTAGATAATATTATATTTAAGATAGCGAGTAGATTTTTTAGATAATATACTTAGATATAGAATTAAAGCTTTAAAAGTTCTTAAAGTTATCTTTAATAGATACTCTAAAAGCTTTCTACTATAAAGTTATTATTCGAAAGCGCTTCTTAGCGTATCTAGAACTTTCTACGCTATTCTCTCTAAGTTAATATTATATTTTATTATCTAAATAAAATCTCTAAGCGGAAATCTTATATACTTCTTATATTTTTCTACTTTATTAGTCGCTAATCTAAAGAATATATACTAGTTTAGGCTCAGCTTCAGCTTAGCGTCGTTTCAATATAATAAATACTTATTTATAACGAATACTCTATATAGAAAAATTAATTCGTTGTACTCTAGCTAGAGTTAACTATAATACGAAAAGATCAATCCTTCCTCCCGCGCTAGTAAGCCAGACAAATCTATTACAGCTGCGTCTCGCCAACGTCAGAAGCTCACTGCTGTCTTCCCTGTCCCAATGTCTCAACCCGATGCCCCTCTACCCGATGAAAAGCGTTCTCAGCTTGCTGCCGGAAGCGACCAGCCTATTGATCTCTCGCTTTATCTTCACGGGTCCAAAGGTGAAAAGCGCCGTGTTGCACGAGCACTTCTGAACTCGTTACGCAAAAATGGGTTCGCTAGACTACGCAACCATGGTATCAAGAAAAGTGTTATCATCGAGGCATTCCATTTCGTAAATCGGCACTCTTTACAGAGAACCTTTCTTTTCCAGTTTTGACACATTTTAGAGCCGCGAATTTTTTCACCAGCCTCTGGATGTGAAGTCGATCATCGCGCACCCTCCCCAGGCAAATCCACACCGAGGTTACAGCTATGTAGGCTTGGAGCGTGGAGGCGCTGGGAATTTAAAGCATCATAAAGTGTGTATAGGACCTCGACCCGCTTGTCTAGAGAGAGCAGACAAGTGGTACGCGATGGTCGTCGGCAGCAGTCATCCAATCTCAAAGAAGAGCAAACCCCGCTGACAAACCTATTTGCAGGAGTCTCTAGATTTCGGGCCAGCTAATGACTCGCTTTATCAAAACCAATGGCTACCCGAGTCAAATATTCCCGGTTTCCGTAAATTCATGGAGTCGTTCTTCTCGAGTTGCTACACCCTTGAGCTCTCGCTCCTTTCGGCGCTTGCACTTTCACTCGACATCGCCCCCAACAAGCTGACTTCGATCCACTCGCGGGGTGAGAACGAGTTTCGGTTGCTTCACTATCCCGCGACTTTGGCGGCCACTCTCGCGCCAGGCTCGGGCACCACACGTTTCCCTGCGCACACCGACTTTGGCACCCTGACTTTGCTTTTCCAGGACTCTTCTGGCGGGTTAGAGGTCGAGGATCAAGTACACACAGGCCAAGGCATCTTCCATGCAGTTGCAAACCAACCGGGCATGGAGGTCGAACTGATTCTCCAGGTCGGTGACGCTCTCCAACGTCTCACCAACGACGGTGTAAAGGCCGGCTTGCATCGTGTGACTTTGCCAACGGCCCTCACAGAACACTCTGCTAGCAACGGTGACCAAGGAACCAAGCCAGCTGATGTCATGGTACAAGAGAGATATTCAGTGGCTTATTTCTGTAAGCCAGATCGTGAGGCCTCCATCGGTACCCTGCAGGAGTTCATCACGGAAGATTCTCCAGCGAAATATGAGAGCCTCACTGCAATAGAATACAATAAGCAAATGCAGGCGAGTACATATTGAATCAACCAATTGAGGCGCCCATGCGTTGGCTGCTGTGCGAAGTAGAATCGTCTAAGTTTCACGTTAATCAATTTGTCACTAGGATTCAGCAAATAATGCGCTAAATTCTTCATGATTGATATAACTTCGTGCCTGTATTCCGTAGATAGCTTAACAATGCTGTGTGGCTCTGTCAAGACCTATGATCCGTCACTATTAGATGCTGTTAGGCCTTCGCTACCTTGGAACGAAACACCATCGTACAGCTTGCTTCGACAGGTAATGGCCAGGCAATGATATTGTCCCGCTCAAGCCCCATAGATAAGGTTTGTCGATAAGAGTGGCAATTACTAGGAATACCTATCGTAGTACATGAATCAGCTAATTATCTATGACCTAGCACGGGTCATCGCCACTGCCACACATAGCCCAGGTCACAACACATTCCGTCGAGCCTTCAATTCTTCCTTGAGTATCATTCCCATCCGTCCAGCCCTTGTTCCATCCGAGGTTACCACGCTCCCAGTAACGCGGTCAGGAAACCGCCACACATCCCGCAGCTCTGTTTTGAGCTTACCCTGTATACAATCCACAATCCGTTCTCCAATGATGGGTAGGAATTTGAATCCGTGCCCGCTGCCTCCCGTTGCTACAAAGCAGCCTCGACAACCCGGGTAGTAGTCAATGATAAAGTCCCCACTCCTAGTATCAGTGTACCAGCAGAGTCTCGTGTGGTCGAATTCCCGATCTGCAAGCCAAGTGATCGCACTTTGCAACGCAAGCCGACAGGCCTCTTGTCCCTCTATCGGCACGGAAATGCGCGGATCGTCATCGATGGTCCAAGGCACTGAGATCTCGACCGACTTGTCATTTAGTTCAGGATGGGAGATCAGGGTCGGGTTAGCGTAGCCGTAGCCATGACGTCCAATCTTCAACAGATTGTTGCGCGGTGGTGTGATGAAAACCCCCGAGCCGAGATTCAGAAGTGTGGGCATGGAATGCAAGCGGGCCTCCTCTGCGTCAGTTAAACGGACATAAGCGAGAACCTCTCCAGAAGCCGCGACTCGGCCTTCGAGATCAAGCAGCGTTGGAGTCCATGCGCCCATTGCGACAATCGTCAGGTCGGCGTGCAGCTCATGGCCATCGCCCAACAGAGCCCCAATCACAGTCTTGCCGTCAGAGGACTTGAGCAACCGGATTGCTTTCCCCTGCATGAAATGGATACGGTGAGTTCCTTCGGCCAGCTTGCGAGCGTAAATCATGGCCCCTTCAGCATCGGCCCAGCCCGCTCGGTGATTCGTGTATCCCCAAATACCACTGCCCCCACCACCCGTCATACTGGCTGCCTTGACGTCGGCCGCCGAGTGCAAGTCCGTGATGGCGTCAAAATCTTTGGCTCGCGTCGCGGCATCTTTCGCGAGCTTGTAGCATTGCGACAAATGCTCATTTGCATCTGATGCCGTAAGGACCAGACCAGCCTCGGTATAGCGACCGTCCTTGCCCCAATCGCCCATTCGCCAATGGTCGTGGGCTTCTGCGGCGAGAGCAGCGTAAGCAGGCGTGGCATAATCCGACCGAATGACACGGCTAGTGTCAATACTGGAAGTGTGGGCAGCGGGAAAAGTCGAGGCATCAAGAAGCGTCAGTACGGTTGCTTGGAAGGCCGGTCTTTTGGCCAGAGCTATGGCTGTAGAGAGTCCGAAGCATCCCGAGCCGATGATGAGAACACTTTTTGGGGTCTGACCGGGTAAGGTCATGTCGTTTTACAGACGACTGAATGCGTTCTTCCGTCTCGGCGCCAATGTTGGACCTTTAGAAAGCTTATAACGTAGTTTGAAAGAGAAAAGGACATTTCGTCTAGGTTGCTTCTTGTATGCGCTGCATGGTCGAAGTTCTAGGCTTGCTGTTTAGCAGGGTAGAGTGCTACATGTAACGCTCCATGCACAGTGAACTCTCTAGTCTGTAGCCAGTCACTGAGACGTTGTTCTATCGTCCAACGAGAGAATTGCTCCATTACTGAAGAGTGGGAAACATGCTCTCGGCGTGTACATTAAGGTTTTTAAAGGATGATATCCGCATATTCAAGACGTAGACCCTGGTGCTGTTTGGTATGAGACAATTCTTAGCGAGCTCCTCTCAATTTTATGCATCCCTCACATTGTAGGATGCGATGAGTAATCGTCTCCCGACTATTCGTTTCTGTGAGCGGAGCGAATAGACGATGATTCGATTATAACTGCCAGTCTTTGGAACAGAGAGGCTCAGTCCACAGAGCCAAGATGTCTACACGCATCCTCGGCTTTGAGAATAGTCTCGTGTTCTTGTTGAAATTTATGAAAGATGATTGATTGAATCTATGAAGAATGGTGTGAAGGCCTACTTATGTACCCCTATTTGCCACCATGCGGGGTAGGCACAACACAGGTGCTGCAGAATTTCCAACAGTTCTGACCCATCTTCGTGGTTGGTGGTGGGCTGGCCACGTAGTGCAGGAGGTCCGCGCAAGATCAGGTACAGGTGACAGGCTGGATTTCGACCTGAACCGAAGACAGATGGACCTTACACCGACATTTGGTGGGAGGGTTGGCGCCAGCCAAGTTGCACACTTTGAAGAAACTATTGATTGCGGTGGGAAAGAACAATCTCGACGATAGAATATTTTACTCACATTATACCTATATCGAGGATATTCAAGGATAGCAATAAACAAATTTATATTGTTTCT
>JAEUBB010000009.1:53670-118315 GCA_018257885.1 Parmelia sp. 050094 | reverse complement strand
AAAAACTCTATAAAAAAAAAAAAAAAACTTATAAGTAGATACTATTAATTATAAATATTATAATTAATACTAAATAATCTTATATAATTCTATTAAATAGTCTAATAAATTTAGAAAATTATTTATATAATAAAAATTTATATATAATAAGAAAGTTCTTAAATAATATCTTTTTTAAACGCTTTTATACTTTATATTTATATTTAATACTTTATAGTAATAATAATATAATAAGATAAAATTTATAAAACTATATTACTACTATAGAAAAGTTATTTAAAAACGCTCGTTTATATATTTCATTATAATAAATATTTATAAAAAAAAAGCCCGATATTAAGTCCTCAAAGATGTTAATCCGCTCCGTCGGTCCATTGAAAAAGATGCACTATCACCAACACTGTCAGAGTCATATTTCTGCGAGCGTCTATGTTACGTGACGCCGAAGTTGAGCTTGCATGTCAAAAAGAACGTTCCCATCAGAATTGATCTCTCTCGTGCACGTCCTTGTCTCCTTCCTAGAGTCTCTTATCCATAACGGCTTTCCATTGATGATGGTACCCATGAGCCTTCCCGTTATCGTCGATATCCGGAGAGGTGTGAAACAGGAGGATCTGTTCACTGCCACCGTCCGCGGACTCCGCTCGACGCCGAAGTGGCTTCCTTCCCTTTTATTATGGGACGAGAAAGGCCTCCAATTATTCGAGACAGTCACCAAGTCTCCGTATTACTACGGTACTAAAGCAGAGTGTGAAATCCTCCAATCGCGTGTGGACGAGATAGTCCGGAGCGTTGGCAACGATGGTATATTGATCGATCTCGGTAGCGGGTACGTGCATTAATGCCTCCTTCCCCATTTTCCGTATCGACCTGCTTTCGTTTAAGAGAAGGAAGGTAGGATCAAGGAAAGATCGAAGACAAAAAAACCACATTACCCTGCGTAGTCTGTTGAACCGATGTTGCACATGTTGCACCGGCTGAACAAGTCGTAGTGGCCTACACAAGACAGGTATTATCATATCGGCCCTCGTGCAGCGACAGAAACGTGTGGACTACTACGCTTTGGATGTTACATACAGTGAAATTAGTCGGAGTCTGGAAGCCTTATCCTCTTTAGTGCAGAAGTCGTCCTCGATCAAGTGTCATGGCTTGCTGGGTTCCTACGACGATTTGATTCCTTGGCTGACTCAAAATGATCAGCTTGTTGGCCGCAAAGTGACCTTCTTGTGGCTGGGCAACAGTATCGCCAACCTTACCCGTAAGCTTTCTTCCTCGAGCCCCCTCTATTTCGTAGGCTAGAAAAAGTATGATAAAACGAGGCACCGGCTCAGGGACCTCTCACAAGGTTAACTTCGTTGCTCTGGGTATGCGATTGCTGACTTTTGAACCTCGATAGCTCCAAATGCCTCCAGCATTATGTCCAAGTTCGCATCTGCAATTGCAAACTCCTCGATTCAGAACCCTCAATTTATTATCGGCGTCGATGGTTGTCGTGATGTGTCCCTAATCAGCCGGGCCTATGATGCTCCTGATGGCTCCTCGGGGGCATTTGTTCTCAATGGCATCGAGCACGCTCATCGGATCATCGGGCGGCGAGTCTTCAACCCGGCTGATTGGGCATACGTCGGCGAATACAACAAGGAAGGCCGGGTATGGCAAGCGGCATGTGTCTCCAAACAAGACCTCCAGATTCGCGTGACAGCTTTAGTCGAACCTATCTCCATTCGGGAGGGAGAACGAATCGATTTGGTCACGAGCGGCAAATGGGCGGAGAGCGATGTCAAATGCATACTGAATGGAAGCGGCATCAAGCTGACACAAACATGGAAACATCCCAGCGCCGATTACAGTAAGTACACCAACCTGGTCTGTTGTAATAGTACAAAGCCATCCCAAGCTCATAGTATGTTGTGTTTTAGGCTTCTATATTCTTCAACCCGAATACTGACACAAGGATTGCCCGCTGTGAATCGGTTCAATGAGCTTAGCCGATGTGGTAAAAACGGGGGTGACTGATAGGATTGGGTAGGTTAGGCTTGGTCCGTAGTCGCACCAGGAGATGGGCTTTTACCAGGGTGCATCTTCTGCATAAAGGTGTCTGCTGATGAAGGAGGTATGGTGCTCGGGGGGGCAGTCAAACTGGGAGTGCTTAATGATGTCCTTTGCTCAAAAGTTGCTGTCATGATGGTAGTGCTTGTTGACGACGAAGGCGGTCTTGCTCTCTGGGTTGTATTCTGAGGTCAGACGTAGTCTACTTCACTCATCTAGACCCAGGGATGTTTTCATGTTAATGAAGGCATTTGGGCCGAGGAGTCGCCTTACACGTGTTTACCCAGATATGCACTGCACTAACTTCTCATTAATTTTCTTTGCTTATTGTAGTAGTATAATATAATGATATTAAAAAGAAGAAAGAAAAAATTAAACCACAGTTTATTTAAATATCTTATTTTTTATAAAATTTAATTAAGAATTGACTGAGTTAGTACTGGGCTGAAATATTTGCTACTCTGGATCCCTAGGCCATGGCGACCCACCGCGCCCGGGGATCTAACTTTTGGGGAATCCTGGCCCCGGAAGAAGCCTAAAGAGACCCCTACGAGACGGCGACCCTCTAGGATAAAGTATTTTATACTTAAGAAAGATTTAAATTTCTTTCTTTTTTACAATAATCTTTAAATTCTATTAAAATTACTTTAATTTTAATTATACGTTAATTAGATTATATTAGACTAGATAATATATAAAAACTAAATAAAGAGAAGATTAAAAATAGTAAAGAGATTTAATAAGAATATATAGATCATATATTATAAAGATTATTTAAAGGTACGTAAAACGACTATAGTCGATCCGATTCCAGCGTCTTTTCCGCGTTTCTTATGCGCGACCTCCGTAAGTGTTTTATTTCATTTCTTACCCTAGCCTCAGTTGGTTTCTTCGGCGGAAATGAAGCTAAATCTCAACTTTCCACACGCAAGTCACCATGCCTTCGGACGATTTGAGAGGGTATGCCACTTCCGATACCGATTTCTATGACCTCCTAGGCGTCGCATTTGAGACTTCTCAAAAAGACATCGACCGGGCATGGCGAAGAACCGCACTCAAATATCATCCTGACAAAGTCGGCAATGACCCAGTCGCGAAGGAGAAATTCCATCTTGCGCAGATAGGTTACGATTTACTATCAGATCCGGCAAGCAAGGCACTTTACGACAATGCTCGTAGTGCTAGATTACAAAGAAAGAGGCAGAATGACCTTTTTGAGGGCAGGAGGAGGCAGATGAAGGATGATCTGGAGGCGCGGGAACGAGGTGTAAAGCGACCCAGGGAAGAGGATGAGGGTGATGAGGAGAAGCTTCAAAGGGAGATCCGGAGGCTTGCTGAAGATGGGAAGAGGAGGAGGAAGGAAAGGGAGGATGCACTGAGAAAGGAATTACAGAAAGAATCCGAAGATGCTGATGTTGCTGCAAATACACCAGGATCAATTAATGGCCATGCGGATGGAGCAACTAGGGTCCAGTCAACTGTTTCCGAGATTGACCGAACGGTCAAAGTACGGTGGCCAGTTAATGGTGACGGAGGCTCCATAACAGCAGACGGAGTCAGAAACGTTTTCTCGATATTTGGATCGATCGAAAGCGCCGACTTACTGAATCCAAAGATGCTCCGCCTCGGGAAGAAGCAAAAGAAGCAGCTCGCCGTAGTCTGCATGATACAGTACAAATCAGTAGTCGGCGCTCATGCTGCAGTGGAAGACTTCCCAAAACAAAATGGTGCAGAATGGCAAATATTCGACTCCGTCTTCTGGGCCGCGAACAAGGAGCCTGACTTTATCGCCGCACATCAAGGCAACAGGACAGCCAGTGACTCTACACCAGCAACACCCACGCCGAATGGCCGAACTAAAAGCACATATGCGTTCCTCAGCTCTGACAGTCAGGCATCTACGCCTACAGATTCGCCGAACATGGATGGTGGTGGGCTCAAAAAGATGCCTTCCTTCGCATCATTCTCACCAGCAGCGTTCAATACGCCGAAAGGCTCGCCTTCTGGCAAAGGGCTGGGGGTCAATAGTCCTAGCCTTGAAGAAATGACTATGATCCGACTCAAAAACGCAGAAAAGAAACGATTGACCGCTGAGATAGAGCGGCAGGAGAAAGAAGATGATGCCGCCGAGGCAAAGCAAGCTTGAAGACGACGATGGGAGCATTGCGTTTGGAAGTCAGTATTGGCGTATAGGTGTTGCACAGATACCCAGCCAGTTGCAGCACAGTAGTTGAATTTATCATGTAAAATTATTTGTTTTGCTTATATGTTTATATCTATATCAACTTCGATGCAGCTTCTGATTCTCAGCTCTGATCTCATGCCAGCTGGGCACAAAAGCCTTCACCCTCACTTCTCCTCCCTCCCTTCCCTCTCCCGGCTCCCACGCTACTTTGAACTCATGCTCCGGACTCCACTGACTGCCCTCCCCCGTCAACACTGTATCCGTCATAACCTCAAGCCGACACAACGCCAGTCCAATGTTTCCGACACCACCTAGCCACTTGCCAGCACTTCTCCCTTTCTTATCCACCCTACTGATATTCGCTCCCTTGGGAGGTAGTAAAATCTTTGTATCTGCATCACATGCCAACTTATCTGGCGGCTTAGAGTCTCCTTCAGCATGATATATCTGTACGGGTAGTATTCTCTTCCTGACAACGCCTGTGTGATGCGTCCGGATCGTCAACTCCTGTCCCACGTAACAGCCCTTTCGAAAATCGATCCCACCCATATAATCTATATTACTCTCTTGCGGCAACGCTGTTTCCTTCAAGATCTCTGCCTGGCCCTCCGCTACACCCATCATCATCCGCCTTACATCGTAACTGCCGCAGTCAACTTGCGTTTCCAGGCCCTCAGCTTTGTAGTCGCCAGACACTATGACCCTTTCTCCCATATCCGGCGCTCGCTGATCTAAGCCACCAGTTCTTGAGCCGACTCCGGACAGTGACTGCTTTCCCCAGATTGTCCAGACGCTCAACTCTTCTTCGTCAATTACTTTGATCACCACTTTTGCTCGCAGCTTAAACCGCTTCAGATGCCTTGCCAACGCTTCCACCTCGTTCGCATCGACCTCGATTAAGAAACCCGGTTCCTCTTTCTCCGCATCTGCGTCCGGATATATAAATACATCGTGCAAAACCCTTCCCGAGGCATTCAGGAAGGCGCTGTAGAGGCAAGACTTTGGAAACTGGCTAGGAATATTCTGCGTTGTAAGACCTTGCAGGAAATGGGACGCATCCTGGCCGCGGAGCGAGATGAGGCGGCGAGTTGGGATTCGAGCATATGCGATGGGTGGGGGAACGCGCAGGGTTGGGGAGGAGATGGTAGTATGCCGGCGGAGTAGGCGTAAAGGAGCTTCGCAACGATGACAGAGAGGTCTGGAAACGAGAAAGGACGTGCGTAGAGGCATGGTACTTTGGTAGTGGAGCGGAGAGATCGTATGACTTGGGATGTAAAATTTCCTTATCGATAATGCTAGTGTATTGTAATATTACCAGTATAAACAGTTTCGTGTGCATCGGAGCCTCATGCTTTCTTAATCCACCACGGAAAGCCAATATCGCTTATTGAAGACCTGCAAAATGTCTTGGGACTATAGCGAATATGTCGGTCATACGTAGAGCTTTCACTCTGGCTCTGTTGCTCCAGCGAGAATGAAAAAGCTTCCTCAAAATATACTCCTTTGTTCTCAAAATCTGCTCATCAGATGATAATGGCAGGATGATCTCAAGGCGGTGGAGAAGGTTTACTTGTCATACAGTAGCCTCGTGTAGCCTCACAATCTCTTGCTGTCTGGTACAGGTGCTCTTTCTCAACCATTAACAACTGCTCAAACAGCAGGTACAACCATTCAAGACGCTAGCTAATACCACAAGAATCTTTGTTAGTCCTGTGTCTTCTATGAGTTTAATCACTTTATTTCGTTCTACGCTTCGCTCTCTACCTAGAATTCGTTTTTCCGTTTTATCTCTACCCCTACAATATCCCTAAAGAACCCATCAGAGATCCCCTCCACTCGTAACCAGCTTCCTCCCCTTTCTGCTATCTTTCTGTGGATGCATTCCAAAGATGGGCGACAGCGAGCCTGAGTTGACGTATCACAAGCCAACGCCAACCTTCGATCGGGATCTGGAGAAGTTAGGAAGCACCGACAGACTCAATGTCTTCCGCGAGCAGGTCGGTATCAGCGACGTTACTGAACTGGGACCTCGAACTTCGAGACGACCAGCTTCAAATATCGGCATCTACAATCGTGTAGCAACGGAGGAGCGCAAAGCTAAGCTGGGGTACTATGCAAGCGCCCTCGTTATCAACGCTTGTCTCCTTTCCCAGGTGATCTTTGCGTCGGCTTTAACAGCTCTCGGCGCTGGCAGCGGGTCACATACCCAGATCACCATCCTCGGAGCAGCAAATACCGTTATCGCAGCGATTCTCACCTTCACCAAAGGTTCAGGCTTACCCAACCGTCTACGTCAGTATCAATGTACTCTTCGAAAAGTAAGGGAATACATCGAGCAGAGAGAGCGTGACTTTGCTCAGCTGGACTGCCGGCTTGATCTGGATCATGAGATTACGATCATCAAGGGGATGTACGAGCAGGCTCGCCAAAACGATGAAAACAACGATCCAGGCACGTACCATAATCCTACAGCGGCATCGACGACGAACGGACCGTTGGCCGGTAAGGCTCTATTGAACAAGCCTTCCTCCGTTGTTGGTCCCAATCTACATCAGCCAGCTCCTCGAACGGCTTCCACAGCGACTCCTCTAATGGTCCCTCACACGTCGCCAGTGTATCAGTCAGGGGTAGGGGACGACTTGCCGCATAGCGCCCCTACACGGTCGGAAGGAGTTGACCGTTCAGCCACAGATGTAGGATGCCCCTCCCTAGTTCAGCAACAGAACTGACGGCTCGACTAGCTGACTCCCCGTCGCAGAGAAGACTCTGAGCGATACAAGATCGCATACTCGGTTGCTGATAAGCTAGTGTCAGGAAGGAATCCGTGGTAACACTGTTTGTAGGATCTTAGACGTCTCCTTCTTAGCTGCGTGCGGGCTGAGGGCGTTTCAAATGACTCCTGCCAAGGCCATTTCGCTCCTCGGTTAGCATTCAAAGAACAAAGCCCGTTATGTCGACGAATCGCAATTTTAATACACATGACAAGTGGTCGAGACTCATAAAACGTATAATGTCCCTAAGGTAACATGCGTGTATTGCGCATTTGGTCTTCTTTGTCTTCTATTCCGTTTGCAGGTTTGTCTGCTTGACCCTGGCATTGTCCCCTGGTCTGTTTCCGCAAGCAGATAATCCGGAGGCGTTTCAAAGGCCTGCTGTTGTTCTCATTGTATAATAGTCTCTACGTTCCGCAAGCAGTTGGCCTTCATTTCTATCGTTACTACGCATGATCTCAAATAGCGTGGACACTCTCTTCTACCTTTGATTCTTTTCGCACCACTTCAACAGTGTGAGGCTCCTCAGCATGGCAGATAATAATACTCCAGAAGATACTCCAGCTGCTACCCCAATTGATACTCCAAGTGCACTTCACTTTCCAGGCCAGACGTATCGTGACAGATCTGCGTCCCCCGTTTCAGAAGACTCAGACAGCGGGCCAGAAGGTAAACCCATTTCAATTCACTTCACTCGCCAACTATCAATAGCGCTGACGTACCACAGCATCTGCGTTGAAAATTCCCAACAATGAGCCAAGCGTATCTCCTCCTACCGATATCGATCCCTCCGCTGGACCAGTCCCACCTTTCCACGTTGACGCACACCGTCTCAACCCAAACCCGTTCCCACCACCTCCACCCGGTCCCCCAGGCGTGAACCCCTTCGCCGACGTATCCGTTCCATCTCAACGGGCAACCGGCCACCAAGGCTTTAGGACCAAGATTGCGCAAATGATCGCTCCGCCTACTCGACCTCCAACCCGAGGCTCAGCGGCTGCAGGGGAATCCGGCACCACTCAAGACGATACTCCCCCTCGAAAGACATCAGCACCTTCCGCCTCTAGCCGTCCTCCTACCAGGGGCTCGCCGACAGGAGCGGAGTCCAGCACCGCTCGAGCTGATGATCCCCCCCGAAAGCCGTCTGGGCCCTCCGCCTCTAGTCGCCCTCCTACCAGGGAATCCAGCATCGCTCAAACTGATGCTCCGCCCCGAAGGCCATCTGCAACCCCTCCATCCCGCCGTCCGTCCGCTAAGCGCACGGTCAAAGACGAGTCGCCGACCAGCGCCCAAGCAGACAATCCCAACCAACCAGCCTCCAGCACCGCTCCTCCTGCCATTGAAGCTTCACCCACAGGAACGACAACGGACGTTCCACCACCAAACCCATCCAACCCCTCCAAGAGGCAAAAAGCCACGCGCGCACCGAACAAACAGCAGCCTGGGACTAAAGCCAAAGCGAAGCCTCGTGCACGAAGGGAGGTGGTGGGGACAGGAGAGGCGAGGATTACGAGGGCGGCGGGGAAGGGACGGGTGGAGTTTGGGTTTGGTGATTTGGAGAGATTGGAGAGGAGGGCGAGGGCGGAGAGGAAGGCGGAGAGGGAGAGGGAGAAGGCGAGGAAGGGGTAAGGTAGTAGTTGGAAGGGTGGGGATGGAGGGCGAGGGGATAAAAGGAGTTGCATGGGGTAGGTAGAGCTTCTAATGCGAGGAGAGTACCATAGGTTGGTAGAGATGTGTTTGGGAGTACGGGGGAGGTGTAATAGATTTCTTGTAGTCAGACTTGCAGAATCTGGTCTGGAAGTGTGCGCATCTATTCGGGCTATACCAAGAAAAGGGCACGCTTAGAGGCGTCACACCTCGACAACAAATGCCCGGTCCCCTAAAGTCCAACCTCTCTTTCCGGATTGTGCATGAATACCTCAAGCAGAGACTCCCAACGTCAATCCCCATGCCAACAAACTCCAATTGCACCCTCCTCGCATCAAAAGCAAACCCAATAACCCTTCATCTCCCGCCATTCGCAATACCTTCCAAGTACCCAAGCAGAAAGCCCTTATCCACCGGCGTCGTCCTAGGCGTTGGGGATTCATTGGAACCCACAGCTCTCTCTTTGCCTCCCACACCGGCAACGACTGCCTTTACACTACTGGTCCTCGACGGTGAGACGGCAGCCTGGACCGGAAACCGACCCAATTCCTGCGTAAGAGCCCTGCTATCTCTCGTGAGCTGCGCGAACGCCGCATCAGCTTGTTCCCGTGGCGTCGGCTTCTCTGACAGCGGACTCACGAGGGTTGCAGGGTCGATGGCGCTGGCTGGAGCAGTCAGTGCGGGAGATACGAGTGGCGAAGGCTTCGTCAGCAACGAGAGGAGGGATTTCTTATGGTCTGCTGGCTGTGTGGTCCGATTGGCGAGGAGTTTATGTTTTGGTGAAGGGAGTGGTTGGATGGGAGAAGGCTCATTGGGGTCTTCAGTGGGAGCTGGACGGCGGAGGATCTGAGGGTGAAATGGCTTGAGTGGTGCGGAACGGCCTTTAAGATTGGGTGTAGGAGGCATGGCCTTGACAGGAGAAATGAGAGTCTGGATTTGAGGAACAACAGTTGGCTTATGGTGTTTCTGCTGTGGTGTGAGAGCATGGGCATCAGTCAAACTGGGTAGAGCTTGAGAATGGTCATGCGAGCTCGATGGGCGAGATAGGATTGTAATTGGTGACTTCCCAGGTGACTTTTTGTGGCTGTTGTTATGGGTAGCATGCTTAGTTCCATTCGAGACTTTGGCAAGCATCTCGAATTGGGGAACATTCAACGGCCCATTGACCGTGGCAGACACAGGTGGGTTGTGTGCCTTTGATGTGTCTCGCCGCGGCCGTTTCTGGGCCTTCGCTGATCCATTTCGAGCTATATTTGGATTTTTGTCCTTAATTTGTGAATCAGCCCTGGAAGGTTCTCTAGAATGTCCAGGGGTCATTGGTTGAGCTGAGAGCTCGACTGGCCCAGATGGTGGTTGCAAGGAATTTGCTCCCGACTTCACTGGCTCTACAGCCGGAATTGGTGGCTTGTGGAATAAGCTCAACAGCTTTTCATGATGCTCTGACTTCGATCTGTCGATCTCATATGCGCTGACTGAAGGTGTTTTCGGCAAGGTTCGAGACGGCATGGTTGTGGAGAGTGGTCCGCGGGTTAATTCAAGCTTGTTCTGATTTACTGGGTTTGCGAATTCTCTATGGCCTTTGAGCATGTCTAGCATCGTAGTGGCATTTGCAGATGCATTTGCAGATACTGTCTGAGCCTTATCTTTCTCTGACGCCTTGATGTCGCCGTTCGCAATTGGTGTCTTTGCTGGTAGCCCAGACTTGAAGAGATCGAGAAGTGCAGAAGATTGAGCTGTAAGCTTTGGTGGTGGAAGTTTGCTGGCTGGAGGTATAGACGAAGCGTTGTTACCAGGTACTTGAGAGTACTGGGCGAATTGGGGATCCCCAGTCCGTTGATAAGGAGCAAGAATCTGCTGTTTGGCATTCACTCCAGGTGATGGCTTTTGGGGGGGTCGAGAAACCCGAGGAACAAGCTGAGCCGGTTGCTGTGGTGGTGGGATAGATCTAATTAGGGGAGGCTGCGGCGCTTGGCCAATCGAGGCCTGAGGTGATTCGATTTTGGAAGGTGGCGCCGTAGCAGAGACATCGTGGGTCGTTGGAAAAGGAAATGTAGGCGGAGGGGCTAGCGATGAGATACGTGTAAGTCCGTGATGGTGAGGAGGCGACGCAGGCGGAGGTGGAATCCCGATTACCTGCTCGAATGGTGTTTGTGGAACTAGCTCCGCTGGTGCAGGAGGATTACCTCGTATAAAGGCAAGCAAAGCATTCGAATCTTGATTTTCCACCCTGCCGCTCAACATCGGGTCTGATGCTACCGCGTCCGTGACGAAGTTTGCAGGCTGCGTTGATGGGACACCGAGGACTGACTTCAGCTGGGTGGTGATATCCCGAGGCTCAACAGGGAGTCCGGATACCTCAGGTATATCGCTTGTCTTGCCTCGCCTCGCGGATTGTCGAAGACTGTCGAGCAGCCTTTCTAAGTCTTCATTGGATGGATGCAGCACAGTACGCTCCTCAGCATCTTGATTCGCAATCTGACCTTGCTCCTCTACAGCAGCAGCATTGACGGCTATCCCGTTTGATTGCTTCGCTTTGTCCAGCTTTCTCTGTGCTGAAATCCACTTTTTCAAGGGCACCAGGAAAGGCGCCACCATGTAGAATTTGTTCGCATTCACCGCCAGATCCTCGCCTTTTCCCTCTTGTTGCTGTTTCTTGTTCCTGATTGTGGGCAAGTCCGACAATTTGTACCACGCTATCTTGCTGATCTCTTTCCTCGTCCGCGGTTCAAAGTACGTATCCATGGGGACTCCCCGAAAAACGTAGAGTCGCATATGTTGTTCTCTCATCACGACTTCGATGTGCTTCATCTCCGCCTCGTTACCGACCAAACCAGCGGCCTTGATATCATATCCAGTTTCCTCATAAACTTCTCTCACTGCGCAGTCCAAATCGGGCTCATCTTTATTGATCTTCCCCCTTGGAAAACTCCAATTAGCGCCTTTTTTCCAGCCCTTCACCAATACCACCGAATCCATTTGTTCATTGAGCATGATAGCTCCCCGCACCGGCACACGTGTCTTGTAAGCCAGAAACTCGGAAAATGCTTGAGCGTATTGATATGTCGAGAACGTCGAGAACATTGGACAGTGCTGAAATATGAGCAGGCAGAAATTTCTGAGGTTGAGAGAAGGCAGGTCTGGATCTAAAGGACGTATGAAGTCCTCGTAGAACCATTGTGCTTCCTCTACTTGAAAGCATGTTCGCTCGACGGACTCAAGCTCTTCTCTAGGGAGGTTGATTATGAAGCGTACGCATAGATCATCCAGCCCTGAGCGAAAGCATGGTTAGCATACAGAGATGTAGCATTGCGTTGAAGACATGATGACTTCAAAGTGATACTAGAGGTATATCATATGATGATCGCCGAGCAGAATGAGATGCTCGGGCATGGCGCGGTGGAGGCCAGACAGACTCACAATCGACCAGCTTCATCTTTTTCTCTGTCATCTTTGTCTCTCCACCCAAGCATATCTATGCCTATGGTGAGCAGATCGACAACACGGCCGATGATGTGCAATGAGAGCTAGCTAGCTAGCTGATTAGAGCAAGATGTCTTGCGGACGGAGAAGCTGGCAAGAAAAATTCAAGGGTGTACAGCCACCAGAGTGAGGTGGAAAGAAGAATTCATAGGATTTGACTGATGGTTCTAGAAGAATGATGATCTTTGGGCTAAGCATAAGCAGTGAGGTGTCAAATGAATGTTCTTGACGATGATGATGAATACGCTGACGTTAGAATAGGTTGGGAGATCTCGAGTGAATAAGTAAAGTACTCTACTAGCCGGGGGGCCGGGGCATTGTTAGAGGTGGCTGTGGTGGCTGTGCAGCCTTATGTGGCTTGTGCTCGAAATTTTACTTATTGTGCTAGAAGAATACCAAGGGCACGTGTATGGACGATGAGTACGCTATTCTAGTATCTACAAACTCGACATATCATATGAGAGCCTTATGAAGGAGGGAGAGACGCGATTAGACACGGAGATAGTCAAGGATCAGTTTCATTCTCATCCTCAGCATTGTTTCTGAAGAATTTTTCTATGTACGGAGGTAGAGAACTCGAAAATAATAGTCCGCAAGCGCTCTGCACGGGAGAAGCCGGCGCTATTGATTGCATTAGCGTCTCGCCACCAAAGAATGAACGCGAATGACTTGTTTTTCCCAAACAGCATCTGCGACGAAGAAAATGGACGAATATAAAACAAGGGGCTCCCTCCCCCTCCCCCGTTCCATGAGTGCCAGTCTTGCTCTCGACTGTTTCAATCCCACAATAGATTTCTAACGCGCGCACTTATCAATGCATCACTGGTCATCCGCGAGCGGTGAGGTCATTGTCCTCGAGTGAAACGCGCGCTCCTTTCTTTGTCTTTGACTTGACGACTACAAAATCCCGCCGTCTGCTTTCTCCTTCCTTTTCTTTCCAATACTCCCATATCTTCCGGAAATCTTCATACCTTCGCACACCTCAACTCACATTCCAACATGGCAGGCAACATGGCGTGGAAGGCTGGAAAGGGCGCTCTCCACAAGTTCGGCGGCAAGAATTCTCATCATGACCCTACAGTAATGAGCGTGGTAAGGTCCCACATCAATCTCTTACTCTGGCTATCACCACTGACATGCACGAAGGACCATTCTCATTACCGGGGCGCAAAGGTTATTGAAACGAAGGACGGGCGAGTCGAACTCTCCTCCGCTCCTAAGGATATCGCCAACAATCACCGCAAGGACACTGCATACTATATGTACATGGGAATACCAAAAAAGGATGCCAAAATCCTCTCGGGTGTTGTGCAAAGAGCGAGGTACTTGGATAATGGCATGTCCCTGATGGGCTACAAGATCGGCGTTAACACAATCATTGAAGCTATTCCTGGGTGAGTCCAATGTCATATTCACAGCTAATTGGGTCATACTGATTGTTTCTCAGTGCTGGCGACTTTGTTGGTACAGGTCTCAGCTTCCTGCTCGTCTACTGCCCAGCCTACCGCGTCTCCAAAGGTCCCGGATCCGACAGGAAGAAATTGAGACGGAACTTGACAGTCTATCTGGTCACGGGTGGCACCATCGGCCTGGTGCCCATGCTCGGAGACATTGCTGACACTATGCTCAAATTCAATGTCAAGAGCGCAGACGCGCTGGAGAAAATGCTTCTGAACCGCGTGAAAGATGCCGCTAAAATGGGACTGGATGCCGAGCAAGTTGGGACAACAACTGCGTATCGGCATGCGGTGACCAATGGAGATCATGCTAACGGACACCACGGCTCTGAATTTCCAACTCATCCTCCTCGACGATTTATCGGAACCAACGATCTTCGTCAAGATCCTAGGCCATCAGCGACTGCACAAGCGCCAGCGGTCCAGACTCAGCCCAAGAAAAGCGGTGGCTCGTTCTTTCGACGCCGTGGGGGACAGCAAGGTAGTCAGGAAGTTGGGACGACAATAGAAGAAGTCGCACCAGGCCGGCCGCCTCGACCAAACAATTCGCACTATGAGCGTGGTGGGCATTTCTGATTAAGTTGCAAGCGATATGATACCCTTCATGCGATGAAAGCGAGCCCGGATAGGTTTTTTGCCTATTTTAACAATTCCGTTTCCTTGCTTGCTCTATGGGTCGGATGTTTTACTTAGTAAAAAATCATGAATAAACCCATCTTTTTTTAAAAGAACAAAACCTTTGGTCTCAAGTGTCCGTGACCTTCGCTCAAAGCTCAACTCTAAGAAAAGCGCGATAAGAAAGGAGTCCAATCGTCAGTCCCATACGTACCCTTCACCTGACTCCTCAAAATCGCCAGCCATTCCATCCAAAGAAACAGCCCAAGAGCCAGAGACGCATAAATCAGCAGCACCCAAAGAATAGCGTACAGACGTCTCCACACCGTGCAAACCACAATCCAAGACATGAGCCTGATAGCCGTCCCAGCCCCGAAAACGGCCAGGTCCTATGTAATTCCCTCCCGAAACCATCATGCCAGAACCTGCAAAGAACCATGACGCCCGAAATCAACGGCGTAGCCACCATCGTGATGCCGCAAGCGCGCCAGATCGACATCTCGGCATGTGATAAGAAAATGGGACGCCCAGGCGCTTAATTGTCTAACCGCCATAGAGACCGGCCTTGGATATACATTGGAAATGTTTATGGGGGAGAACTTTGGTAGTGGCTCCAGGTCATCCGCCGTGCCTCTGTTTTTACCAATGTTGGCGCGGTAATGGGTACTGCGTCGTGAGTAATCGAGAGCTCTGTTGGTTGTTGACATGCCGGATTGTTCCAATGAATATATCGTGCTCGAAACATCAATGCTCGCCGGTGCAAAATTCGATGGTGGAAAAGGTATCGATGTTGATGAGGGTCTGGTCTGAGTAGTGTAAAAGATGGGCGAGGTCACGCCGTAGGCTTTCTTGAACTATATTTCATACATTGCGAGGGCACAGATCATGTGTGTCATGGTGTGGATCCCAAGTAGGGTGAGTGGTAGACCTGTGCAGACGCGGCCTATGCCTTGCGGCAAGAACCACAGGGGTTGCGTACAAGAGATCGGTTTGGCGAGGCGTCAGATTGGCTTTTGGTCGTCACGTCTTTTTGTGTAAAACGGGAAAGGAGACCAAGTTTAGCCAGAAAGACGAGGCCGCTTGGCGTCAAAATCATGTGTGGGCTGTCCCAAAAAGACATCGTATCGATCACCATGCAACCACCAATGGCGAAAAGAGCCTGCTCGGCTGTCCTTCGGTCAGAAAGCCCGTTTTGTATGACGTTTGCGTGATGGTTGAGATCATGATCACCAGTCGCCACCAAGCTCGCTGTGTTGGGAGAGTGTATACTTTATTCCTTCGCGCGATTGAGGACATCTGAATCCCGGATTGGGCTAGTCTGCCTTGAACTTGGTACGGTATCAACTGCATGATGGGTATCAGAACGCTCAAGACAGGCTAAGCTTATGGCCTCCAGAGAGGGAAGCCCGTTGCTTAGACAGTTTATCCATCTATGCCAGCAGTCACAATTGATTTTTCAACTCGATTCCTTTCCAGTCACGACTTCTGCTTTTCATGACGCTTTGATGAAAGAAGAGGAAGACCTGGTCTTAAAATTAATACAAGTATGAATTCGTCTAAATGAGAAACGTGAGAGCAATTAGAAGTAAATACAATATTTACACTAAAGACAAAATCGTGAGCGTTTTGCTGCTTCGGCAGCTGGACATGAATCAAAGCTGAAGATTTGGCCCTCCATCACGCAAGCTCTAGGCGTGGGGACCATCGGAAGAGCTGGACGATGACAATGTCACTGTAGTAACAAAGGTTTTTTCCTTCGATACTAAAAGCTATCCACTGGGGGCTTATTGCTGCGTTCACCCTAAGGCGTTATTGTTACACGGGGGAATATTGGTGACGAGAATCGCGTGCAAATGTGACTCATGTAGACAGCCGAGAACCTGAAATTTGTTGCTCGACTGCGAGGTACTCCGGACATGCATAGACTCCGGAGGCGGTGAGCAGCGTGTATGATCTGTTTGCAGCTAGATAACGTAATCGAGACCAATACTGGACCAGCGGTAAACAGCTATGCTTGAAGTGGCATAGAGTGAAGGGCAATTGGCTCCCTCGTCACGACCCAGCTTTGTGGCATCATCGACCATCGAGATATTCCGGCATCGTTTCCAAATTATCGTGGTAATCAAAGAATCTCAGGCTTTGAAATTTCAGGCTGTTCGCGCACAGCCATAGCAAACTGCCTTGCCACGTTCTGATCCATTGCCATTGGCCGAGTGTGTTGTTGCAGAATCCAGCTGATCCCCACCCCATGGCTCATTCACAATTGGATATCCACAAATAGCGCACTTCTCCGTTGCCTCGGGCATTGCAGGCGCCACTAATCTCCCTGAAGTTCGTACCACATTGGCAACAATGCTTGGGTAATTTTGTTCAACAGACTCGAAGTACTGAGTCATAAGGTCGTCTATAGTAGTATCCTTGGATGATATGGGTGTTTGAGATTGAGCCTTACTGATCAACGGAGTCAGTGGAGGTGAGGTCATGCTCATATAAGACTCAAGTTCATTTCTTAGTATATCTCTTAGCGGGTACATGCAATGAGTGCCGTTAGCGGTGGAGCCGTCAGCTGTCAGCCATGGAAGAGCGATAGCTCTGCCTTTGGCTGTCTCGGAGAGTGTCTTTTCGGCCAATCGAGTAGTCGAATCACCGAAAAGTATGCTGTCACATGCTTGTGCTTTTGCAAATGCAACAATCAGTCGACGCCGTAGTATGTCAATCATATCGGCTCTTGATGTTGCCGAATGGAGTGATAACAGGTTTTGCTTCAAGCACTTCCGCTTGTCCAGGATCGTAGGGCCATTTGTCAAGCCACTAGCGAATGCTGGCATATCGAAGTCAATATGGTAATCATAGCAGTCTTCCAGCGAGACAGCTGTGTAAGTGTGAGAAGGGTATCTCTGCTTGAGCACATCTAATGTGTCATGGAGAGGCGCCTGCCCGAGCACGGCGGATTGATCCACATACAGGATGTGAAGGCTGTAACCAGCGTGGCGGCCTGTCTCAGCCCTAACTCTGAGCTGCTGGTCAAGTACATGTAATAAAATGATAGACGAGACCCCGAATGAAATGGGGATGAGTAGAGTTTTTGGTGGATCCTTGAAGCCGCTACGTAACTTGTTGGTCTCTAGCCTCTTGAGTACCTTGGTTACAACATATTTCATGAAGCATGCTCTAGGGAAGATAAGCCCGCCATGATGCTAAGTGGGAGGTTAATTGTTGGACACACCTGCAAAGATGCTCTGTCCGCACCACTAGAGCTACGTCGGCGGCGTGACATCTAATACAAGACACTGCAACCTTCTCTCGGCTATCTGACGCGATGGTTGTCGGCATCTCGAGAGTACTCTCGCTGTTATATAAGGATACTATGATTGAAATCACCAGAGTGGCTAAGCAAAAAAAAAAAGCCCCTTAGTGTACGAAGGTCTCGGATAGCGCCCGCCCTGCAAAATTGGGGCTTTCTTCCGAAAGTAGGGTTAGGGCTCGTTCAGGACTCTCCGTGCAGACTGAGGGACCTCAGATACTTAGACCGGGCATTATCCGATATCGTGGCGCCAATATTCTGTCAGCAGCAGAGTGGTCCAAGTCCTCGTTTAAGTACGGGTGACTAACTCTTCGAGGGTCCCGAGTTACTGGGCGTAGGGGGCAATTTCGCAACATCAGCCTTAGAACCCTTGCTGTCCAGGACCTTTGGTGGAAACATCCGGACGAGATGACATAAGATTTACTATTTGACAGCTACTCCATACAGTATTGTAATTCAAATTGAGATGGAAGTGTGCTCAAACAGTCCTTATCACCCGTTAAAGACAAAACCTCTCTCCTTGATATGTTGCATTCTGTCATAAAGTAGACGCTGAGCCGCAGCAGCGACGTCGAGACTTTGAACATGGCCAAGACTGAGAACATCTGTAGGTCTTCAAATTGAAGATGAGACCCAGGAAGAGTAGCAGTGCCATGCCTGTCATGCCAATGTTTTTACTTTGGCATAGCTTCGAAGGCACTTCCGTCTGCTAATAGCTGGGGCACCCACAGTGGCTTGGACTTCAAAAACAATTCCTTGTCCATTTCTGGCGATCCACCGACAAGACCGCCTGTACGCATCGCCCAATGCTCGTCTGGCTTGCCCTGTAGGATCCCCATAACAATAAGTGACAGGCTCTAAGCTCCAGTATAAGAAGACCCACTCACCTCGCTGACATGATTGAAGAGCACGGATCCGCATGTGCCACAAAACCCTCTGTTCGCAGATAATGTCAGCAAGCTGCGCAAACACGTTACATAGTTTGTGAGGCTTTTAGCGCCCTTCATCGTCGATTCTTCAACTCCACCCTTTGCGCATACCTCTGTGTGCTATTGCCCTGCTCACTCGTCGCACGGAATACTTTTGGCTCCTTTCCCTCGAACTTTACCCCATCAGGATCGTATATCATCAGACTTGTGGTTCCGAAAGCCGAGCCTGCGACTGTCTGACAGTCTTTGCAGTGGCACATTGACGTGAAATCAACTTTCCCGGTTGTGGACCACGAGATCTCGCCGCAGTAGCAATGACCCTGGTATATGTTCATAATGATGATGAATATGATTGAAAAATCAACAGATAGCGCTCTGAAGGCAAAGATAGAGTAGAATGAAACAATGGATATGCTCTACTTTATATGTGATGTATGGGTTCGGAACAGAATGGAAGCGACATTACCCGCCTACATCCGATGGTGTTCAGAATCATCAGTTGATACGAAAAATGTTGTCGCAGTAGTCATGATTGATTGGACAGATGAGCTGCAAGACCATTTTTGGGCAAGCGGAAGCGTGGTTCTTTGTTTGAACGAGCATACCTTAGCGGAAAGATACGAGTTGAGATAGCCGTATTTAAACGGTTGTAACTAAGAAAACCGCCTTTAGGCGGTTCTTTGATAAGATCAGTATTAAAACTATAATATCGAACTTTATTTACTCCGTTAAATAATTAAGATAGTTTTTTTAATAAAACCGTAGTAGATTGGTTTTTCTACTTACACGTTTTTATTAATAATACGTGATGTTGTAGGAATTGAACCGTTACAGTAGTAAAAAGAAAACCAATAAAATACCGTCAGATTATCATAAAACTGCCAAGCCAAGTGCTCGGGTGTACTATTTACGAAAAAGTATCCACGCTTTCAAGAATCTGACTTCAAATACGGTCGATTTACGTAATTTCCTCGCGGGGTGAACTCCTACGGGGTACTCTTGTATGGGGGTGGGGGTGGGTGGGTGGGTAGGTAGGGGTAGGGGTAAGTCAGGACCCTGGACCCTGTTTAAGTACGTTTTGAAGCTAATTGAAATTTACAGCTGACTAATCAGGGAAACATTAAGAAACGTTATAGATTAGGAACGTTTTTTAGAAAATAACCGTAATTCTAAAAGAACGTTCTAAAAACTTCATCGCCTACACGTAAAGGCGGAACTCGAACAAAAAACGTTGTTTTAAAAAAACCGTATAGGTACCGTGCAGGTACCGTTTTCTCAACTTATAAACGTCCGCTAAGGTATGTGCTAGCCGTAGAGTTCCGCTGTCTCCCTGATACCATGTAATTTGCGCGAGTCTGCGTGGTCTTGTGCATTCAGCATCCATACCATTGAGCTTAGGCTGCAATATGCTTTTACTCAGAGAGCATGTCTGTAGCGGACGGGACGAAATGCCGTCCAGGCTTCGACAAAATCCCCTCGATCAAGTTGATATCGTCATCCTTAAGGATCAACAAAGTGATAGCTATCTTGCATCATTCTCGGGAGGTAAAGGATGACTCGTCAAAAGATGTAAAAGAGAAATCAGGTCGCGGGAAATGTCGGAATATCGTAGCTTCAAGATGCCAAGGCGTAGGGCTGTAGCCTCGTCGCCAAGCTCTCAGCGAAGCTTGGCCTCGCAGTAGGCATCTGTGTTTGCCTTGACGCACAGCCTACTTTATGAACCTACAGATGAAGACGAGCATTTATTCCTCCCTATCTGAAAGTCTTTGCCAGTCTGCTCTAGCAGTTCAAAGTCCAAGATGAAGCCGTTGCGTGGAAAATTGTTTGCGCTTGCGATATTTATATCGGGTGTCTTTACCAGCGAAGTTGAGATTGTAAGCACGAAGACAGTTCCGCAAGCTGCATGTCTCTAACACGTTGATAGACACAAAAAGAGCAGAACAGACAGCAATGCAATGGAATGTACAGCAAGACCGCATGGGGCGGCAGCGTGGACCCTTTCATACTCACCAAGTTCATACAGGCTACACCAGAAGGGGATGAAGATCCAATAGTTAGCCTTGTCATATTCGAGTGGAAGGATGAAGATCTAGTGGGTGTTTGGCCGTCAGAGGATGCTCCAAAGGTGGGAAAGGATGCCCCAAATTGAAAAATTCAGCTGACTTCTCTTGCGCGCTCAGAAAGCATTCATCTGCGACGATGCAAGTGTAGAGTCCTCCTTCTGCAAAACTTCTCAGATTGGGGAATTCATACTCAATTCCAACGCGTCGGAAGCAGCAAAAAACCCCGTGATTACCCAGTCGATCCACCTGAAAGACCCCCAGCCTGTGAATTACCCAGTCAAAAGGACGGGATATTACTGTGTTGGAACATATGGATTTTCTGCACAAGATTACAAAGCCGTTGTGGAGTTCAGGAATGCATACGGGGAACTGCAAGCTGCGCAGATTGCGAAGCTGCCCTTCTACGGGGGGCTTACGATCGTCTATGCCGTTATGTCGATGTAGGTAGTCTAGCAACACGCTTGTACTACAGCTTGACTTACCGAAAACAGCTTCTGGGGCTTCCTTTATGTTCAGAATCGCCACGATATACGTAAGTCTGGGCGTGACTGTCATCTGAACTAGGGTAGCTGACCGTGCGCAGTACCTGTCCAGAATTATATCACAGCAATCATTGTATTCCTTATAGTGGAACAACTAATGACATGGGGATTCTATGGTATGCTTGTTCTATTGTATCACATTCACCGTGTGACTGACAATTGTAGACTACTCTAACAACCATGGAAATAACGCGCTGGCGAAATTTCTGATGATAATCGTCGCCATCCTCAATGCTGGCCGGAACTCATTCTCCTTCTTTCTTCTTCTTATCGTCTGCATGGGCTATGGTGTCGTTAAACCAAGTCTCGGCAAAACAATGTGGTATGTCCGTGCTTTAGCTTTGACACACTTCGTCTTTGGGGTCATATACGCCGTTGCGAGCTTGACTATTACGCCGGATAACGCGGGCCCCCTTGTTCTACTGGTTATTCTACCTTTAGCGGCAACTCTAACAGCGTTCTACGTTTGGACACTTAACTCGTTGAACCTAACGATGAAGGATTTGCTAGAGAGAAAACAAAGTGTCAAGGCGATGATGTATAAGAAGCTCTGGTGGTGCATATTGGGTAGCATCATTGTGATCTTTGCTTTCTTTTTTCTCAATTCGTTCACTTTCGCCGGAAGAAGTGACCCAAACTTCGTGCCTGACCACTGGAAGACAAGATGGTTCATCCTCGATGGATGGTTGAATCTGGTATACTTGGTGGATATTGCTTATGTCGCCTACCTTTGGAGACCGACAGCGAACAATCGAAGATTCGCTATGAGTGACGAGGTAATTCTGTGGCGATGTTTGTAAGTCATCAATGCTGACTGGTCTGCAGCTTGCCCAGGACGATGAAGGGTTCGAAATCGCTTCCTTTGGCGGGTCATTAGACGAGGAAGAAGCTCGGTCACCAGACGCAATGGAGAGTGGTGACGGAGCTCTATCGCCCGTGCCTCCTAAGCCTATGAGCGACAATCGTCATCAACGGGTTTCATTAGACGGTGAGACCATATTTGCAGTGGGAGAGGAAGGGGACAAATGGTCCGAGGACGACGAGTCTCCACGAAATTCCGCGGAACATAAGAGATTGACGGGGAAGAGTGACTGATGGAGAGTAAATCAACAAGAGCCGTCTTAGGAAATCACATGTTTTCAAGTATGTTTTAAAGCGGTACTTGCTACATACCAAGCATTGAGCAAAGGCGTTGGGTATGGCTGGGTATCTTCAATATTTGAGGGGGCCAACCCTTGATTAGACCAGTTCGCATCTACATGATCATCAAGACAACGTGCTTTAAAGAAAAAGAGAGGGTTGCCACTTGTTCAGTTGTGCAAACCCTATGGCTTCTTCCCCTTCTTCTTCTTTCCACCACCACCTCCACCTCCTCCACCTCCTCCACCCTTCTCTCCTCCTTTGCCCTGCACTTGTCCGCCCTTAGCCCCGCCTTTATTCGTAGGAACCTTCGTATCCTCCGATTTCACAGTAGCTACACCCTCCATCTCATCTGCTAACTCCTTTTTAATTTCCGTCTCCTCTTTCAGAGGCAGCGCAGCCATGACCCTCCCGTGACTTCCCAAACTTGCAACCAGCCGCCCCACCTCCGCCGCCTTATCGGTCTTGTATTTGAGGCATGTGCCCGATACCGGATCGTATGTTTTGAGTGTGAGCAATGCTTTCGGCGCCTGACTTCGCTGTGAGTGGACTTGCGGTTCCGAAGACTCAAATTTCGGTGGGGGAGAAGATGGGTTTGATTCCAAAGATAAGGGAAGGTTTTTGGGGTTCTTAGGCCGGGAGATTGTGTATTTGGTTGTTATTTTGGTCTGTGGAATGGTGCCTAGTCAGATAACAGTGGTGGACAAGGGAATGGGAAAACATACGGTAGTCGGTCGCGCGGATATGAGGAGCGTTGATTGCTCCAGATACGATTGAGCGGTGGCGAAGTAGGGCATGATGTCTTGCTTTGTGGTTTTGCATTTTGAAGGACTTGTCTTCTATAAAGTGGGCGGAGATACTTACACTAACGCCGGGATTTAGAGACGTGAATATTGAAGTCTTGTGAGGCTTGACACATCCATGTTTCCTTTTGACCACGTTTTCTTTTGAAGAAGGAAGATTGAGATCGGCTATGTTTAACAGCTATGGGACTGATACGGAGACCGTCAAAGTAACTCTCAAAAATGGTTCCACAAATACCGAAGCAACAAGTAGAGATGGAAGAGCCCTAGCTGAGGACCTGCTCGCAAGATGCCAAACCCTCCTCAACGAGCTTGAAGAGTTCCAAATATTCGTGACCGAGCAAGGATTAGAGCAAGAACCTGCAGTCGACATACACAAGTTCCATACTTCAGTTACGACAGAGCATAAGTCCTTACAAAAGCTTGCAGATGCAGATCTCACTGCCGAGAAGACTATACATACGCTTCGCTCCTCAAATCTGCCCTTCTGTACGTCTTTTTGAAGTCTCCCTTTCCCCTTTCTCGACTAGAATTTGAGTATTGAGACATGTCGTGAGAGTTCTACTGTGTAGACACGTTCCGAAGAGCCTTAACACACCTGTATGGATGGGCAATACTGACTTCGATATGACAATTAGATGCTGCCGTCTGGGGCGCCGCGAAAGCCAGTAGAGCATTAGTGACATTCGGTAAACGTTTTTACTGGGACAACCGACCTACAAGAGACAGCAAGAAAGCAGCAGAGAAGAGGTGTGCACTCGTGGATATAGTGGCCTGCGACGGGGAAGAGTGGATTAAAGTGTCTACTATCACAGCAAGCCGTCTTTCATTGGAAATCGCAAAAGCGAAATGGGAAGCAGCAGACTCATCCAGCGAAGACCAGGAACAAGAGAATGGTAACAGCATCTCCGACGAAGATGATATTCATAGAATAGAGTTGGTTAAGGTGGCAGATGACCTACTCCGCGCTTCTCAGGCCCAGCGGATCCACTACAAGCACCCTAGAATACGGTTTGTATTTCCAAAAATTCCGCCGAGTCCTCCTCCAGAGTTGGTGCCAATACTTGAGCGTATCCGCTCCACCGGTGCTGTTGTTGACCTCGGAGATCAAGAAGCCTCAACTGGATCGCTCAAGGAAGGTATCTTCCCCCGTCTCTTGCCATCTCTCTACCCGCCTTTGACAGACATCTTAAACATCGATTGCACGATACTACTTGCCCTCGTCTCCGACCTATCTCATACCGCCAATCATCCCATTCTGCCAAATTACAATGCAGCAATCACGCGGCAGATTGAATTGGAGACCCGGGAACACCTTCTGCCTTCGAGCCTCTGGCCAGCCATGGCCGGTAAAGAATTAGTATGCACGCACGAAGCAGCTAAGCGAATGAAGGAGATTGTAGATACTATTGGGATGCCGAACGAGAGAGCGAGGACAGCGTTGTTACTGGATAGTGGGACCGCACAGTCGGGGAGAGAATTGAGGGAAGCATTCGCTAGGTATAGCGACCATGCTATTCCGACTTCCTTGAGACTACCCGTTCGCATCGTTCAAGCCGAGGTTTCCGAGAATGATATCCGGAATGCGATACAAGAGGCCGCACTACCGCCCGTGGCGCTGCAAGTCGCCGGCCAGCTGACGGATATCAATCGCAGCGTTTTCATGTATGGATGGATGCAGAGTGTGACTACAGTGAGCTCGAACCGAACTGTTGCCAAGCAGGTTGAAGGTATAGTAGAGAAAGATGGTCGAGGTGCGGTGGGCCCAGAGATCTGGCTGCGCGAGCCTGCGAGGAGCCTTCTTGGGAAGGAGAAGGAGAGGCGAAAATGAACCGGAGGGGCAGCAGACAGGTCGTCCGTGTCTGACGGATGAAGTCCCTTTTATTTCGCTTCCCCCTTTACGTCGGTATACATAACCTATGAGGTATGTGAATGCTGCGGTACGATTTTTCAAGTACGAGCAACTAAGTCCAAGGGATGCTTCGATACATTTGTCTGTCTTATTCTAAATAGTGCCTACCCATGGTCTAAGCGTACGCAGCACTGTATCACTCCGGACCGCGAAGAGTTTAGCCCTGGACTTCCTAGCGGCTCTTCACCTCTCCTCGAACCCAAAGGACTCAGCCATTTAGGAACTTTCGACCCAGCAATACTACAGTAAACAGAAGTAGCGCGACACATTGACCCAACCAGGACCAAGCGTAAGAAAGCGTTCAACCGATCTAAGACAATCTTCCATGCGCTGGCACCATCTTTGTTAGTCTACTCCTAACTTTGCTCAGCCCCCTTGATAATGAATCGAAAATCTCCTCTTGTATCCTCTTGCTCATCGGGGTTCATCAGTTACTGAAGATGCATGTCTACCAGTTACTGTCGTTTTCTCCCCTCGAGAAGTTTCCTCGTGAATTGCTTCATAACATCCTAAGTACTTTACCAAGGCCGGACCTGTTTCATGTACGACTTGTGTGCAAGACGCTTGCTACGACAGCTGCCTTCTCTCTGTTCCAGGCGATTCCTGTATGGCTTGGGCTCAAAAGTTTGAAGCAGTTCAAAGCTATCTCAGAACATCCCCAGCTATCCCAACATGTCAAGGAAATCGTTTTCTCCCCATTACGATTCATCGACTATGGAACCGCGGAACAGTATCGCGATCAAATACGCAATTTAGCTGGTCACCAGTCTCGGGAAGATATTCAAGTCTTGAACTCAGCGGCCCACACAACTGCCTACGAAAGGTACATCGAGGAACAACGTCGTCTGTCCTCACAAGGCATCGACTCTAAGATACTCTTCAACGGGATGAGAAGACTGCCACAGCTCTCGAGTATTACAGTCGACTTCTTGAACTTCAACATTGGCTGTTCGGAATTGACGAGTGCACTCGGGACATTGAAGGCTGGGCTCTTGCTAACATACGACTGCGAACACCTACTTCCCTTGATCTTCGGGGCCATGATAGCTTCTAAAGCAAACATCAAGACCTTCAAGCTCGGAGAACATGATGAGTTCAGGCACGATTCATCCCAAGGACTCGACACCAAGCGTTCCTTGCTTGAATCATTAGACCCTACACAGACCAGTGAAAGAATCCGTCCTAGAACAATGTCTTCTGAAGCTCTGTTCAACACAGTCTACCTCGCAGACGAGCCTCACGGCAGGAAAGCTCTGAGCAACCTGCGTACGCTGGAGATCTCATCAGTTGAGACGAATTTTGATCACGGAGGGGAGTTGGGCGAGACTATGATGGCAATACGTCAACTCATCAGACTCAGCCCCAACCTCGAGAAAGTCACTCTAGGCGAGATCAGTGACAAGGTGTTGGGAGGAATGCCGTCATTGACAGGCGTGTTTGGAACAAGCAAACTACACGCTTTGCAGAAGCTGGACATGTACAACTACGAGTCTGAGATAGATGATATGGTGCATTTCTTTCGCAGACACGCAGCGACCCTAGTCGAGATCCGGCTCGGCTGGATGACATTGAAAGGTGGCGATTGGTCATCGCTACTTACTCGGTTGAGGGAAGTAACATTTTCACCCTTGAAGCACTTCGTTCTAAATGATTGTGATGACAATGAGGTCGACTTGGAAGTGCAGGATTACGTCTTACGGAAGACGGACTTCGATCCGATTGTTGGAGCAAGAGCGATGCGAGAGACCTCAGCCTGTACTTGATGCTCGGGATCAGCAAATGTATGTAGCTGTGTTTTGTGAGCTTGGAAAGAGGTTAAGAAATCTGCAAACAAACACTGCTGTCGCGCTTCGGTTATGAGACACCATATCGAGAAGCTCTCGGAAGAAATTGCGCTTCCTAACATTAGATCCCAGAGTCAAAGGAGATTTACTGTGGCGCAGCGCAGATCTTCCGGGTCGCATACCTTGCATTGTTGACTTGCGCTTTGCCGCTGTGTCAACTGCTCACTTGAAGAGTTTCCCCCACATGTGGGAACTGCTACCTGCAGATGTGATTAGGCGTGTCAGCTCACTTGTAGCGACGAATGCGACACGGGCCATCTACGGGCTGTGTTCATGGTGAGCGTTGTCCTTGCTTCCGCGTTTCCATCCATTCAACTTCACCCTGCTCAACATCATTGGCACTTCCGCAACCTTAATCGTGGAACATGAGACATTCTCACATCATTTTCGGCCAGCGTCGCCTCCTTGCTTGGTTTCATTAGGCCGATCCCTGACGACTTGATTAAGTGTTGCAGAGCCGCTGACGAATTGCTGTGGGCAGAGTACAATGGCTATGACAGCAAAGAACTCCAGTTCGTACCTCGGGGGCGGAGGGATATGCACGACTTGGAAGTGGTACAAATGCTAACAGAGTGCACTATCCCTGTTTTTATTTTCCCGTCCTACTCCGTCTATAGGAAGCCCAAGCAAGATCATAGGCGTAGCTACAGCTTGCACGATCACTGTTACCAGTACGGATGAGGTGCCATTGCAACGTCTTATATAATTTCTATCAGGGATTCGGCAACTTACTACCATGTTTGCTATGCACTCTCTGATATCTGGAGAATATGCGTCAATAGTTGCAGGCATGCCTTCTGTCCTTTTTCGTGAGCAATTGAAACCATTGGACGCGTTGTGGGAATCATGCCGCCTTGCGGTAATAGACTGAGATGGGTTCATGAACCTACACACCAAAGGATAGCTTCAGAGATCGCTGCACACTACAAACCGTTTCTCATTCAAAGACGAGCTGGGATCCATAATTTTTCGAGAAAGCTTCTTCATTTATGTATGATTTCTTAGGATGCCAATGCATAGCCCACAATGATAAATTTACCGCTAAGCCCACCGAGAAGCTGGGAGTCTTTGCCCATAATGACCTCTCCAAGCGTCTTCTTTACAGTCTCGAGATGGCACAGGTAAAGATGTACTCTATCAGACGGCGGGCCGCGGTAGTCGAGATAGATCGAGTTGAAAATTTTTGAGTGGTTGAGCAGACGCGGGTCAGACGTATCTATCAGCTGCCACATCCACTGGGCCTGCGGCCACGTCAAGTCTCTCCACAAAGAGCCTCCAAAATGCACCACCTACCTTGCCTCTGAGGCCAAAGCCAACCCTACTGCCAACGTTACCTGCCGTTCAGGACTCACAAACGAGGTGCTCGGTAGCGACGAGGTCTGTTCCCGCCTGTGCAACCAAACTCCTCGACTTGAAAAAGCAAGCGCAAGGGAGGACTATGGCGAGGAAGGAGGGGGGGTCAGTGGATGAAATGGATGAGGATGTGAGCAGTATGCAGAAACCCATGGATGCTTTGGGGCCGAAGCAGAGGATTCTTCGAATAGAATGGAGGTGCTTACTCGTATGTTCATGGCAGAGAAGGGAATGCTGGAGGTGGGAATGTTGGAGGTGGGAATGTTGGAGGAGGGGCTTGAGCAAATGGGGTTGAAGCAGGCGGAGGTTGAAGTTGCTGGGGTGAGAATGCTACGACGTGGCTGATGGCTTTGATTGCAAGAGGCTGATTAGCCGAATTTTCTTGTTCCTGATGTCCCTTTTCCCGGTGAGTGTATTTACTCTAGTGTAAAGCGAGGAAGAGATTCTAGCGTGATATCTAGCGGTTCGCAAAGATTCTTTATTCGCTAACGAGGGAATCTAGTAAAACTCTAGTAAGGGTTATTAAGGGTAGCTAAGCTGATTAGAGTAGGTCTCTGAGGGCCATGTATGATGTGTGTAGCTTTCGTCCCAGAAGGACCTGGAAGTAGGTACAACATGACTTCGGGCACTTGAACTTGACGTCGGCACAAGCCATAAGTACATCACTCTGCATACCTTATGTGCCGACAGAGTGCTATCGTCTTCCATCATACCTTAGTGCTTGCGCTTGCAAGTTATGCCCGGATTGTGTAGCGATAAAAATTGCTTTGGTGTACCGCAGATTTTGCTTTTCCTATCCCTTCGTGAGGTGGTTTGGCAGCATGCACTAATTTCGGGATTTATGCCTCATACAGTTCCATTTGCTTAATAATCTCGCTTCTAACACCAATGATATCGCTCTCCAGCTGCAGGGGCTAGGTAGTCTGCAGTACAAAATTTTGCCTATATTTTGATAGGGCTACTAGCTGTCGATCTTAGCGCATGCTGCCAAACCACCCCACGAAGGGATAGATACCTATTCCTGCTTGGCCTGTACTACCTCCTCACACCAATGATTCGCCTACCCCTCCATTCATCCTTTTCCCCCCTCTCTTGGTCTTTAATATATGTCCATGTTGTCTTTCGCCCTTGAATCCCTACTTGTTGTCTGGATGTAGCCTATTTAGGACATCTTATACCTCTTTCTCAATTTACCACAGTCATTCAACATCATCTCATCAAACACCCGTCAGCATGCTCCTCATCACCATATTCTCCTTGTTCGTACTCTCCGTCTGCGCACTTGAACCGCCCTTTTCTCCCGCTGTGATTCAGGAATTAGACCGTCTCAGTACTCTTCCCACGTTGATCAATACAAGTCAACTACTTGCGGGATTGACTGCCGCTGAGCTGGCGGCCTTCCTGGCCAGCGTCAGCACTGATACCACCAATAACTCCCAGCCGAACCCAATAGCAAGGACGTTTCCCAACATGACGACGGGGACCATCAATGGGTCTTTCGTTGTGCTGCCTCTCGATTATAGTGTGGCGAGAGCCATCATACCGAGCAAGTATGGTATCCTAAGGCATAGCATCAAGGCAGTTCTACCCTTCTTCCCTGAGGACAAGTATCCAGTGAGAATTCCAGAACCTTTGCAAAGAGCGCTCGTTGTGACACGAAATCGTAGCTCGTTCTCTCTACTCAGATCGATCACAACAACCTATCTCCCGGTTTCGCCGTTCCCGATTTCAGCGTCAGTGGGACTTCTGAAATTCCGGGTCTCGCTCGCGAATAACCAATGCGTGTACAGACGTCTCAATTTCGCTTCCCGTTCATCGACGTGCTCGGCGACGGGTACTCCACCTTTTCGTACATCCCCACGCTCTTCGTCTCCAACAACGCCATCGCCGTCGCCGGGAGCGTCGCTTACGCGGAAGATGCAATCGTGTCCACCTTTAGTCCACCACATGACCCGTATGCTTTCGCGCCTGGCGATAGACACGGGAGTATCTACCTTGACGTCTCCAGATTGAACTCGTCGGGGCCTGCTGTCTTGAACACAACGTATAGACCGCGCCCGGGCCGGTATGGTGGGATTGGAGAGTATCCTTTGAGCTTGTAAGTCCATCCTTCTTCTTGTTGTAAAAAAACGTTCTTTCGACTTATTGACATCGTCATCAAGTTACACCAACGTGACGAATCAACCGACCTTTGGCTGCGGCGATTCCACCTGCCTCTTGACCTGCGACAACATGATCCGGTTCTTCCACACCAACATCACAGCCGGACGTTTCCGTCCCGTCGGTGTCTCCGGCCGCGTGTCTCTGGCCCCCGCGTCGAAATCAGGCGTGACCTTCTTTCCCCACGGGCTCAAGTTCTGGGACGTCAAAGGCGCAAAGCTGGACGTGGCATTTATTGAGAACAACTGGAAGAACTGTAGTGAGTTCAAAGGGTACCAGTATCTGGGTGTTTGATTAGGAACGTCACGGCGATGGAACGTTGCCACGCTTGGATGAATGGATCTGATTACAATGAATGCTGAGCTCTCACCTCGTAGTTGATGACTTTTCAGTCTCGTTCGCACTACACTCATTTCGTAAACATCATCACAATACCCCAACTTCCTACAACCCACCGCACCGCATCCCCGCTTCCCTTGCCAACAATAGAACCCCTGCATCTGCCATCACCATACCACCTCTCCTGCTGTCCATCCACCATCATCGCCTTGTCGGAGATGACTGAAATATAAATTTCCGTCTTGTCACGCAGCGAGCAAGGCCCTTGTTCCTTCCGCGCGCTGCGCCTGGGGCGAAACAATTGCATTCTTACCCCTTGATCGAGTCTATGATGAAATCTCCCCTGTCTATCCTCTCATCGTCACTACCCTTCATGATACCCAGAGAGCCTTGCCACAACAATCATGGCTCACCGTCCAGCATCTCACCCCACCCCAACACACAGCGACCATGTGCACGCACGCCCTCACCCTCTTCCGCTACAGCTGCGTCCGCACCAGCGCCTGGAGACTGTGCGGAAAGGCCGCGGGATCGGGTAGTGAGGTGGTTGGGGCTGGGGCGGACGTGTGTGAGGGATGTTGGGGGGAGAAAGGGCGGGGGTGGTGGGGAAGGTGGGGGAGGAAAAGGGTATGTAGGGTGGCATTTGAGTGGATTGCATTTCAAGGTGGAAAGTTCGTGGCATGTTGAGGTTGCTTTCTTAGCCTGGTTACCTGAAGGTACTTGCCCATGATGTGTTTACTGACTTGAGATTTGGAGCGAGGTCGGCGGACGGCATGTGCATAAGGTAGTTGAACGCATGGATAGAATTTCCGAAATCAGTAACGTGGACTAACTAATGGTGAGCAATGGCGATGAGCAGTCAGTTTGTGTCCATGTTGGTTCGGATGCGTCGGAACCTAGAAGCGCTTTCGGATAATGACCTTGTAGCAGGAAAGCCTAAGAGCACGTTTTAGGGGCGGCTTCGGGGGGCTTTGGCCTTACGTTTAAGTGTATTATTGAGGTAACAAGTATAGGCCCATGAATTAAATTCATAGAAGTTAATTTGAACTACTGGCTACCGGGAAGATCCTACTGAATAGGGCTAAATTTGGATGTGAGTGGTATTCGCTCTTCTGCCGCAATTGAAGAAATGTATATATATTGAATACTTTATAAGTGCCTAAGAAGAATTAATTAAACAGAGCCGAATTTGGGTGTAAGTAATAATCTTTCTCTACTTTAATAAGTGCTTATTAGCTCCTAATAAGTACTCTATTGAGTGCCCTATTAAGTGTTTTAATAAGTACTTATTAGCTCCTAATAAGTGCCCTTAATGAGTGCTCTATTGAGTGCTCTATTAAGTGCTCCAATGAGTGCTCCTAATAGATCGTGACTTATAGACCTCCTCTTAATATAGAATACTAGAGAGCGAGACCGCGTTCTTACTAATAATGGTCTGGTTTTTGATCGATTTCTCTACAATATCGCGTCAGTTTAGATCTTAACTGGGTAGAATAAAAATACGTACCTAACTAAGTAGATTATTGAGTTTCTAACTGAGTATCAGATTTACTAAGAGAATAAAGAGCGAGATTACGTTTTTATTATAGATAGCTATATTATTATTATTATTACTACTTTTCTTCTCTACAGTCTTCTTTCTAAGCAATATATACTTAATTAAGTAGATTATTAAGTTTCTAACTGAGTATCAGATTTATTAAGAGAATAGAGAGCGAGATCGCGTTCTTATTGTAGATAGCTATATTTTTACTAATATAGCTACCTTCCTTCTCTATAGCCTTCTTCTTAATTACTAAGTAGATTACTAAATATCTAACCGACGCGTTAATTTACTATAGAAGAATAGAGAGCGAGATTATATTCTTATTATAAATAGCTATATTCTTATTAATATAATTATCTTTCTTCTCTATAGCCTTCTTCTTAATTACTAAGTAGATTACTAGATATCTAACTAATAATTTAGTATCTAATTAACGCGTCAGTTTTCTTACGAGAGGATAGAGAGTAAGATTACGTTCTTACTATAGATAGCTATATTCTTATTAGTATAATTATCTTTCTTCTCTATAGTATTCTTCTTCTCTTATACTACTAACGTAGGTATATATTATTATTATAGATATATATTATTATTACTAAGTACCTAGCTAACGCGTTAATTTAGTATAAGAGGATAAAGAGCGGGATTACGTTCTTACTATAGATAGCTATACTATTATTAGTATAGCTACCTTCCTTCTCTATAGTATTCTTATCGAATAATAAGTAGATTATTAGATTCCTAGCTGCGTATTAGATATATAAGAAATAAGAATTAAACGCGGAATAATTATTTATTTATATTAAGACGCTAAGTAGATAATCTATTAAGTAGACTTTAAATTTTAAATTAATTATAATCTATTAATATAAGGTTAAATATAGCGCTTACTGATTCGTTAAAAAGCGTATAATAAGGTCTATAATTTCTAAAAGTTTCAGCTAATTATATACTAAGGAATAAAAGTTATTAGAGGTATAAGAACGTCATACGAAAAATATTAATAAGAGAGCTCGGGAGGCCTAGCGGGCTAAGTAAGTACGCCTTTTCTAAAAATATAGAATAACTGAATTTATAATTAACTACACATACAAAATTAAGGTATTTTAGTATAAACCCAAATAAGCCTTTTATATATATTGATATATTGATCTACCCGATCTTCCGGGTGGGACGTTATCCGAAAGACGTTGTCCGAGAGACGTTATCCGAGAGACGTTATCCGGGAGACGTTATCCGAGGAGAGTCTTGGCACGTCCAGAACTTTCGATGCGGACCTCGGTGGAGTGCTCTGGATTGGGTTGAATGGGTGAATGGGTAAATGGATCGGGGAGGGAGGGATTTGGGGGAGACAGTGAGGGAAGGCTGAATGGACAAGTAATATTACCCTTGAAGGCAGTCATGTGGGTAGAAGCATCGCCAGTGTTATGCAAGTGAATTTAATGCGTCGATGAGTAGGACGTAAGTCAATGTTGAGTAGGGTATCTTTTCCTGATGAGAAGTATTGTGAGCATGTGCATGTCAAGCCATGCAAAACGAGGCAGCCATCACCAAAAGGTTCTGTGTGGGAAGTCGACTACAGAAAAGAACATGCAGGCTTGGCAGCGCGTCTGTGTTTCTGGCTCCTCGGCGACTCCTTGGCATCGAGGGGATGAGGAGCTTGGTTGCCTTGGATCAATGATGCGTACTCGTACGAGTAAAGCAGTCCTGTGATGCTCGAGGGCTGGCGGGAAGGTTGCATGTAGATTGTGGCGTTTGAACTTGACTCGTGATACACTAGGAGCTTGTGCGCAAACATGCTGGTCTGATTGGGCTATTGATCTTCAATTATGTGTCCCAGCAATGCATAATTCCAGGCATGAGGAATCTGTCGTCGTCTTGCGATTGATGACCAAAGATGTGATTCCCCATTGCTACTACCACTCCATCTCCATTGGACTTGGAGCGTCCCTTGAGGAGATGGTTGTGTGCGGATAAGAGGGGTGCTGGAACGAGAAGAGGTAAGGGGCTCATGCAGATGGCAGATAGAGAAAATATTACCGAGCGGTGGAGTGTGAGATGTGGGCGAGGTGAAAATAATACTAAAGTAATCGTGCAGAAACTCCCTTGCGCCTGAATTGTCATGCCGCCAACGGCCTGGGCATCTGCCGCTCGGAAAAGATCCCCGTCAGGGTAAAGCGCTTCTGAATAGCGCTTTTTTCCCACGATTTCAAGAATCAAGACAGATTGATTTGTATGATTGATTCATTTGCATTTCGCCAGCTCACACTAGTATCTGATTTGAGATTCGACTTGGGCTCATACCCACGGGCATGGCCAATCAAATTTGCTGAATTTGCTGGAATGCCGAAATAGCTTGAAATTGAAATGGCTAATTTGGCGGAGTCAGCTCCGGCAGGGAGGGGAAAAACTAGATGCGAAACTTAGAACGGGCCGGAAAAAATGCATGACCAACTGTTATCGGACTAGAAATTCCGATCGCACGATGGCACTGCGATCGAAAGGTGGCTCGTGTGCGCTTGTGGCACTATGAGTAATTATGACTGTACTCCATAGGGCCATCCGGGGCCTTCTCCGGTGCGGTGTACCCAGAGGCTATACATAGAGAAGGAATTGGAAGTGCCAACACCGACCAGCAAGTCGGCTATTTTCTACTGGCAGTCTGGCACACTGGCACACACTGGTCCGCTTCAAGCCCTACCTAGTTTGCTATTGTAGATGCCGTTTCGACCATTCGTCTGCCCAGTGCCACAGCGAAGTCAATTGGACCCTTTTAGCTGCGAACCCAAGCGACCTCCGGGCCTCCGCTTTCCTGCACTCCACTTCGCCCAATATTTTTAATTCCCCCACCTCAACGCCACCCATCACAACCATACACCACACACTATACTATTGCCCTGATAACGTCCAGTCTGTCTACCAGATATCGCATCACTGACCACAAACAACGTTGTTGCAATCCGCGAGTTCATCCAGATTGCTGTTGCAGAAAGACCCGTATTTGTGTTGCATAGGTACGGACCCACCTCCGCTTTTGCCACCTTCAAACATTCACTCACCCAAGCCACCAGAACCTCCATATCACTCGGATCCTTGGCCTACCTCTCATCATCACCCATCACAACTGTGGCAACATCGACTTACAAGTCGCCTGACCATCACCGTGTTGCAAGCATGTTTGCTCGCAACATTGCCAAGAATCACGACTTCGTCAAGACCTTTGGAAATACACCCACCAACAGTCATACCATCGAGCCACAGCAGACTGAGAAGTATGGCACACCTCGTGGTGGCGACCTCAATCCCATCAACACCGATGAAGCCTCATTCTTCGATTTCGAGCCTGCTTCAAGAGCCGAGTCCCCATTTCAGAACCACTTCTCCACCCCTGGAGGGTCGGGTATGCCATGGAGCAACGACGCCAACTTCCGCTCCTTCACACCACCGAGCTCAGCCTCCTTTTCTCCAAAGGACTGGCCCTACAACAGCTATCAGCAGGGAAACCCACCCAATATCTTCACCAACATTCACCCAACCAGCACGCGTGCTCATTACGGCCAAGTCACCCCACCAGATGACGAGATTGATAATGAGAGCTTGCTGGAACATCAGTTTCGGGAACAGCTTGAGCAACAGGAGATGCAGCCACCGCAGGCTAAAGGCAAAGGCAAGCGCAAGCGTAATTCTGCCAACAACGACCCAACCAACCTTTCACCACCTAAGCGCACCCGCAAGTACGCATCACGCCGCTCGAATACATCGAATGAACCCACCAAGCCAGAAGATGTCAAGCGTTCCAAATTTCTTGAGCGTAATCGTGTCGCTGCGTCTAAATGTCGCCAAAAGAAGAAGGAGTGGACGCAGAACCTCGAGAACCGTGCCCGCGAGTTGCAAAAGAACAACAACCAACTGCGTATGGTAGTTGAATCGTGTCGACAAGAGGTCCTTTTCCTGAAGGGAGAGCTGCTTAAGCACAGCCAGTGCGAATGCGAATCAATTCAAAAATTCATGAAAGCTGGGGCCAGTAACTTTGCCGACCATTCGGACGGGGAGGACTTGTTCAAGTGCAAAACAAGCCCCATTGGGAGCATGCCATCAAGCCGTCTGGGCAGCGTTGACGCTGATTCCAGTCGAAACGATTTCGGCAGCACATTCCCCAAGGTCGAGCCAAACAACACCTCTATCGCCGACGATGACAATGCCTTAGAAGCGTTACTGACAAGCTCGATGAACCAGGACACGGATACCGAGGGCGGTGCGTCTCAGGTCGCTGTGGCTGTTGCTGCTTAAGGACTTACTAACCTGTGGTCTTCTCCGCTTGTGTGACGGCCATGGGTGGTAGTACCCCCTTGCTGGCAGCCTAGCACTGGGTTTTCGATTCTTTCTAGCTTCGATCTTTTCATGTGACATCGAGTTACGATGTCAACGAACATTCAGATACCACTGTTGCGCGTGCTCCTAGCATCGATGGTCAACTCCACCACTGGCAAGGATTTCCTAAAATTTCGGTTCTCAAGCGAGCACACGCGTTGACGTCAGCTCTACCTTAACGATTCCTTTAATATACCAACTCTCCATCAAACAGATCCTTTCTCTCTACCTCACCTTAGCAATAAAGCCATCCTTCAGCTAGGGTTCTTGCCACAGCTGGTTCCTGGGGATTAATCTTGGTTCAACCATGTTGCAAGGACAGCGTGCTTACCAGCTCCAAGACAATATCGGAGGGTGCTTATATGCTTCAATGTCTCAAAAGCGCGAGCTTCCTCCAGCCTTCAAGAGGACACAGCTGTACTCACATTATATATCTTCACGAGCACATATATTTTAGCAAGTGGAAACAGCAAACTCTTCACTCTCCACTCTCCACTCTCCACACTCCACTCTCCACTCTCCACTCTCCAATCACTTGAGCAATTCACACATGGCACTTCAGATCAAGATTGCTCCATGTCGCGTTCTCCAAGTAAGACGCGACGAGTGAAAGATGTGGACTCGGCTGCTGGTGAAGATTGAATGATATCCGGGTGGGATATATTCTAAAAGCACCGTGACACACTCTGCGCAATTTCATCATGACATGCCGCCGAAGGCAAACAGTGGTACCGCTGTGAATGCGCAGGATGGAGATGACCCATGTGCGTCATTATGCGTGTATTCTTGGGTCCCAGGGTCCCAGGGTCTTATCCGAGATGCTACCACCTCGCGTATTTTACTTGGTACCTTACATACCTAGACTCTGATTTGCAGCCGTAGCTTGGCCTTGTCGCCAATTTATGCATCTCGATGGACCTCGTGTGCATAATCGTGCATAATGTACTGTATCATGGATTGAGCAACTAGTGTACGGCTGTTGGTCAAAAGTTGGATATATTATGGATAGCTGTCCTTTTCTTTTCTTTTCTTTTCTTTTCTTTTCTTCTTCTTCCTTTCCGTTTTCTAACCTCTTCTTCTTCTTCTTCTTCTTCTTCCACATCTAACATACGTACATGCTGACTCGAAAGCGCTCTTTGAGCTAAGGTCTGTATTGAAATGTTAAGCTCGAGTGGAGTCTTGGCTTGGTGGCTTGTAAAACTCTAAAGCTGTCGTCATTCTACACGTACCCTAAATTTATCATCAACCCTCGAACCTTAGGTATTCATCAATCCCCAAGGTACCCGTGTCTGTCTCACTCTCCTGTGCACTGCATTGTATAGTTTTGTAGTCTTGACAGCATCCTCTCCAAGCAGCAGAAACCCAGAGTCTTGTTTCAACACGTGAGCCTCATCAATCATGCTATGGGAAACGAAGCTTCGAATTGCACAATATAATGCCTTTGCAACCAGGCCAAATTGAAATGGACGAGTTCGTCTACTGAGCGTATCTAATATCCCTCTAATTCACGACGTCGTGTCTCGACTGCGGCAGGCGCTGTCCCTGTGGTCTCTGTCAGTCCGATCTGACTTGAGCCGCTTCTGCTATCCCACGCAATGCCCAGTTGAGTCCGCAGAGGTTCACCGCTTGTCACTATTGGGAGCATGGCAATGGCTGGCGCGCCCATTTGCCCATTCTCAGGATTCCGAAGAGAACTTCTGGGCTGCGTCGGTATTGACTGGCTCCTGGAAGCATGGCTGGACAATGGCTGCTGGCTCGTTGAAGCTGATTTTGATGGCCTTCTAGACGTGTACGAGGAATCTTTGACACTTTGGCGTCGGTAATCGTCGCCCCATAGGAATCCAGACTCCAAGCTCAACAGAAAAGGTTGCAGGTATGGTATGCACGCTGTTGTGAGACTGACACACTGTACAATCTCCATACAGATTGTTTGGGGCCATAAGTCGAACGTCAAGTCTCCCTCTCCTGCCACTCGGACAGTGTAAATCATTTGAGCGACGCAAGCAATCACAACGCTGTACGAAACTAGTCAGATAATTTTCGCGCCTCTGATCGAGGAGCACATACAGTATCCGGCATCCAAAAGCGGCGATGAAAACAGTACGACGCTTTTTACTGGCATGAAGTCGTATGATAACAAGTGTGGGCCAGATGATCAATGCCAACTCTGTTAAGAGGTTGATGGCATCAAAAGAGATGCTAAAAGCACGCTTACTCATTATTTAGACGGAATTGTCCTATCATCATGCTGCCAGTGGGAAGCTCACAATGTTGAAACAGGTACTGCCAGTCAGTCGCCATACCATTGGAACATTGCACTGAAACGCTGCGGCCAGAATGGAGCCTACTCCCCACAAGCAGATGGCAAACCCAAGAGCATTGGCGGTCCTTTTCAACTCTTGGATGGGTGCTAAAGCTTGAAAGAATAAGACGATCGATATCTTGGCCAGGATTGTGGTCAGTATAAAGAGAAGACCGGAAACATAGGTCGCCTATTTACTGTTCAATCATTTTGTTTTCTTTGATAAAGACGAATGGAAGAGAGCTGGACCTTTTCGAAACTATTTCTGTGCAATTGATCGAGCCCGCCCCAGTGTTTCCCCAATCCATGTGCCGAGGCCGAAAGAACTGCTACAGTCTGTCCGATACTCAAGATCTGGCCCTACATTTTCAGCAATGCCCCCTTTAAAATGGATCTTGAACGTACCGTGGCGGAAAGAATTGCGAAGTCATCCATAGCAAGGCGTCGTACTACTGCCGCCTTGGTGAAGACTCGTCCGGCCACGCTTAATGTAGATAGAAGAAGGCAAACAATCGAGCAGATGCTAATTACAGGACTCAAATTGGTAGGGGAGATGGTGACCTGATCTCTGAGGAACAGCATTTTGGTAGGAAAGCAACACAACGAGGAGTGTTCAAAAGATGAATTTTCAACCGTGGAAAGGGAGCCTGTCCCTGATAATCCATTTGGCCCAGCCTCATGGTCACTCCGTTGACCATTGCTTACAGTAGATACAATACTTGCATGACGCCGCGACAAGCAACGCGACCCAGCACGAAACGAAGCATTACCATCAGAGAGGCGACCAACAAGAAATAGACACACGCGAGGGAGGCTCGCGAGGTGTCTGATTCTGACATATGGCAGGCCAATCACTGCATGCGATGATCCGCGCTTAGTGCAAATCCTTTCCCAATACATCCGGAACCACATCCTAAGGGATTTCGAAGGATTCGAACATTGCAACGTTGACAAAACAAGGCTACACCGGGCACCTTTCGTGCCGACCCTACATGCCAAAACCTCCTTTAGTGCTTACTTCAATCTCTTGACTTCGGTTTCGCTTTCTTATTATCATTTTATTGCCAGCACTGGTTCTACACATTTTTAGACAGCGTGATCAAGCTCGGCACAATTTCCACTGTTTGTAAGTGCCAATGACTTACAAATATGCATGCAAAGCGGAGGATCTGCCTAAATGTGTCCGAACCAGCCTAAGCTTGTCACATTCCTGTGCTTTCCCCCCACCATGCATGTCTACATCATATATTGATGCACCATCTTTTCAGCTTTCTGGTTCAGCCTCATCTATACTATTGTCCACCCTATTAGACAATTTCATCGTAGACTCAGCAGCTGAACAGAGATTGTGCTCTATGAAAAGACTCAATTTTGCCGATCTTGTCGATGCTATTCACTCTTTAGAACTTGACCTCAGAGACATCGAGTATGGCGCAACCGTCGGAGCTCCGATCCCAAGACCCTATCGAGCTGCAAGAAAACGGTCGTAGTTCAACGAGCTTGCAAGGAGGGGAAGACAGTGATAGCTTTGCTTTGAGACAAGCCGGCAAGACGCCTGTATTGCGAGTGAGTCCACGTCTTCTATGCATTTTTATGTGTGAACTGACGGTAACCGCACAGCGAAACTTCAGCCTCCTGTCTATGTTCGGCTTCAGCTGTTTGGTACTTGGCACGTGGCAGGGATGTCTCATGTTAGTCGGAGCAAACCATCATCATTTCAATGTTTGCTGTGCTAATGTCTTTAGAACCTTCGGTATTGGGTTGGAGAAGTGAGGTCCATTATTCACCACCATTCTGAAGCTAGATGTTAATTGAAATTTCAGTGGGGGCCCAGCTGGTCTCGTGTACGGCTTTCTTTTTGTGTGGGCCGGAACTTTGTCAACGTTTATCAGTCTAGCAGAGTTGGCATCCATGTAAGTTTCGCTGTCGGCTATATCCCATGCCAGGGCTCATGTTCTCCTGTTCAGGGCTCCCACAGCTGGAGGCCAATACCATTGGGTATCGATGCTTGCTCCTCGGTATTGTCAAAAACTTCTCAGCTACGTTACAGGTAGACCGCGCCTATGTTGACATTAGATGATTACTCCAAGCTCAACATGATCATTAGGCTGGCTGACGGTCGCGGGTTGGCAAGCTTCCATTGCATCTTCGGCCTACCTCGAGGGCGTACTGATACAGAACTTGATTGAAGTGGTCAGCCCAGACTACAAACCCAAACTCTGGCACGGTACGCTGCTGTGCTATGCGGTCCTACTCGTGTGCATCTTCGTCAACACACTCGCTGGTACGAAGCTTCCCCGGATTGAGATTGTCTTGCTTGTTGTGTACATTCTCAGCTTTTTCGGAATTATCGTCCCTCTGGTGTACTTGGCCCCCCACGGGAACGCGCACGACGTTTTCGCGACCTTTGTCAATGGCGGCGACTGGAATACTCAAGGCCTGTCATTTTTCGTTGGGCTCTCTGGTAATGCCTTTGCGTTCCTTGGTAAGCCCACTCCCTCCGGACTAGCCGACATCCAGCTGAGTCAATGCAGGTGCAGATTGCGTCTATCACGTGGGTTTTTCTATCCTTTGCGAGTTGAGGATCTCTCAGTTGATAAAGCCTAGATGAGCGAAGAAATAAAGAACGCAACCGTCGTCGTTCCTCGCTCAATCGTCTTTGGCCTTCTTATGAACGGTGCAATTGGTTTCGGTACAGTTATCGCAGCTCTCTTCTGCCTCGGCGATCCAAACACGATATCCAACACGAGCTTTTCATATCCCTTCATCGCAATCTTCGTGCAAGCCACAAGGTCCAAGGGCGGCAGTGCCGTCATGGTAGCGCTGATTCTTCTCGTGGGGCTCGGTCTCGACATCGGCATCGTAAGGCACTTTTCTTATTTCCCATCCCTCCTCCTCTTTGCTCCTCCAAAAAGTCTCATATACTATAATACTGACTCAGAAATCTGCTAGATGGCCGCCGCATCTCGCATGCTCTGGTCTTTCGCCCGCGACCAAGGCGTCCCCGGCTGGCGGTATATTAGCAAGGTACCGTATCTCCCCGCCCAGCCCAAACTCCCCAAGCGAGATTATTAATCCCAGCGCCAGGTCGACCCACGAACCAAAATCCCCATCACCTCCGTCCTCGCCACCACCATCTTCTGCGTCCTCCTCGCTCTCATAAGCATAGGCTCCGACGTCGCCTTCAACGACGTCGTCTCGCTCACCCTGGCCGCCCTCTACGCATCCTACTTCATCGCGTGCGCGCTCCTGCTCTGGCGCCGGACAACCGGCTCCATCCTGTTCCCGGACCAGGTCGACCAGATACACATCCAGGAATACAACCTGCCCGGCAGCGCCGGGAAACTAATCTGGGGCCCGTGGCGAGTGGCCGGTCCTCTCGGCATGCTGATCAATGCCTTTGCCTGCGCCTATTTGCTCATTGTATGGATCTTTGTCTTTTGGCCGCCGACGAGGCATGTGGATCCCGAATCGATGAATTATAGCAGCTTGGTGATGGGCGCGGTGGCGCTAGTGAGCGCGGTGTATTATGTGTTTTGGGGACGGAGGACGTTCCATGGACCGGTGGTGGATGTGGGGGGTGAGAAGTAGGGGCGGTGTCGTCTCTGAGGGTGTGAGATGTGTGTTGGTGGAGCTAGGTGTGGATTGCTTGGGGGTGTCTTTGATAGAAACCGGTCGAATAAGGAATTTCCTCATTCGATGGGCTAAATCTATTTCTCCATTCAAAATATCTATGGGAGATTGTAAGGTGTGAGGCGTCAATGTCGACTTTTGCCTAGATGGGGGTGGCCTTTCTTATCGGGATGTCCATGGTCTTTTCACTGTTCGGGTTGACGGACTGAGTATTCTTACCACGCGGAGTGGGAATCTAAAACTATTTTGCTGGACGGGAACCTAACGATCTGCGTGATGCGGAGACGTGCCTAGAATAGCTTTGACGGCAGCCACGTAGATGAGTTCGATGGAGTTATAAATGTACAAAGCTCAAGCTTAGATTAATTTCCTTCTGCTTTGACTTTCTCGTCTTGTACACTCTATGGCTCTCCACCCTGCCATATCAGACACCCGTCCTCATCTCGACCACACTGTCTCGCCAACACCTCTTCCACCTTCTCTCTCGTCCCCGTTCGCCTTCCGCCCTCATTGAAGAATTTTTTAACGACCTCTTCGGCCGTCTGTCCTCCCTGCCGCACCGCATCTTCTATCTCGTCCTCCCTGACCAGACCCATGCGGAAGGGGTACTCTTTGTAATTCCTCTCGTGCTCGTTGCGCAGTTTCATGGGGAATTTGCCTTCGTGTCGGAAGAACCTGTCAACGTCTTGCCGTGTGACGTCTTGGAGGGAAGGAGGATCCCAAGCGGGCGTGCCTGGCGATTTGTGTATCAGGCGTGCGGAGACGCCGGTGCCGAAGTCGGGATGTGACATGAAATTGCCTGCTATGTGGTACTCGTTCTTGAAGGTTTCACTGATGGACCACTGGCGACCCAGTTCCATTTGCTTCAACGCTACCTTGAGACTCGTTGGAGAGCGCTCTGATAGGGTCTTGAGTGTGCTGGTCGCCCAATGCCTGACATGTTGCGGGAGCTCTGTGTTCTTCTCCTCATCCTCAAGCGCACGGATGATAGCCTCAATTTCCCTGTAGCCAAAACAGCGGTCAATCGCCTTTCGCAGCTCACCCGCTAAGAGCATCGGCTCATCATGTGGGAGTCCTGTGTCGTATTCTGCGAGTGTGGCGGCGATGGTGGCGAGACGGGAGTGCATGTCTTCGTAGTCCTTGAATTCGAGTTCCGCGAGACGGGCTGTAAGAGAAGAGAGCGAGGAAGAGTCGATATAGTGAGTTGCTACACCCGCGTAAAAGGCATTTACGCCCTTCAGTCGTTCGGATGTGAGCGCGAGGTAGGTTCCTATCCTTCCTTCCAACCGAGGTAGAAAGAACGAGCCACCAACATCAGGGAAGAACCCAATTGTGGTTTCTGGCATGGCGAAGAGCGTTCGTTCTGTAGCTATTCGTATAGGAGCATGGACCGATAATCCAACGCCGCCTCCCATCGTGATTCCGTCCATGTATGCAATGTAAGGTTTGGGATATGTAGCTATAAGATGATCGAGCTGGTATTCAAGCTCGAAGTAGGCTTGACTCGCAGCTTGGCCTTCGGGACCAGAGGTATTTTGTTCCGCGAGAGCTGCGACGTCGCCGCCGGCGCAGAAGGCTCTCGGGCCAGCGCCGCCAATTATTATTACGCTGGCTAATTGGGACTTCTCCCATTCCTAGATGATGTAGAGATTCAGCTGGAGGACTGAAGTAGGCTAGACTGGAGTGTGCCAACTTTGAGTCTAGATACTATCTTCCGAGCCATTGAGCCATTGAGAGAGTTCAGCTTCTTGGGTCTATTGAGTTCGATGGTACGGACACCGTAGATGGAGTTGAAGAGGACGTCATCAGGTTCGTTTCGGAATCCATCCTTTGGTGCATGAGAATCTGTGGCCATCTAGAAGCATATCAGTGCCGTAATGGTAATACCGGAGCCAAGGATTTGGAAGCTCCATACTGTTGCAGCTTGCCCTGCTATTGCAGGATTAAGAATTTTCGCTTTGAGAGGCATGGTAGAAGAAGACGACCGCGAGAGCCTGCTCAACGGTCTACATGCTGTTGTCCAGGAAGGTCGTAGGAACATCAATGGCAGTAAAGCTGACATTGCAGTACGTCAGTCCAGGCGTAGAAACGAAGCTTTTGCGATCCATCTGTTTACACTTCTTGGCGCGAGCCTCGGCCTCGGCATGTTCCGTCGAATTACTATCAACTACAATTTCGCAAGAAGTTTTGGATGTATGCACGAGGCAGATGCCTTGCCATTGTATAGATTTAGACTCACTAACGCCTTGGTGAATCCCACTTCCGCTCATCGTACAGCAGAAGGCACCCTCATGTTTATATCACTCGAATGCTCCCTCAAGATCGCATCCAACGATCTTTTCTCGATCACCACTCTGCCCATCTCCAAAAGATCTTTAACATCGATATCTGCCTCCTCTTTCACAATCCCATGCCGACCGCATCCCGGCTGCTGTTTGCCCCCGTTCAAAGCCTCAAATAGCTTAGGCATCATCCTCCTGGTTACAATCATGGACCTCCCGTCCGCATTTCCCCAATGATTCCACTGCATGATCTGCTCCATGAACCTCGAATCCTCATTCTCAATGTCCGTAATCTTCTGCACAACGATCAACTCCCCCCTTCTATACCGGTAGCTCAGCGCTGTCCGCCACGCTAGGTCGTAGATCTTGCGCGGTAGTTTGGTAGACATATCCCTGGGTTTGGGCCCAAAGGCCACGCCACCTCCTCTGAGCATAGGGCTTTTTTTGTCACCTAAACGAGCTCTGCCTGTGCCTTTTTGAGGTCGTATTTTGCGCCCGCTGCCGTGGACTTCGCTCCTCCACTTAGTGTTCGCGGTTCGCATTCCCCGATGGCAGTCGGCTTCGTATATAACAGCGCGATGTAGTATGTCGCGACGGAGTGGGAGATGCAATAGATTGGCTGGATATTCCGTGAAGCGTAGAGGTTCCATGTCCGGGAAGCTGTAGACTGTGGCCAGTACATTGGGCACCGGAGGAGGCGGCCGACGCAGTATCGTAGGGGTAAAGGGATTATAGATTTCGGCCTGCGGGAGTTGAACTTCCGTCGCCATTGATCTCGAAAGCCGTGGTGCGAGACATTGCTGATTGCTCGTTAATTAATGCCTCTTAATCATGGCATGATCCTTACAAGAAGCGGATCTCGCGTAGTAGCGAAAGTTGTCACTGATCTTTTCAGAATATGCCCTGGGCTGCACAAGCTCTTAGCGGCCATATTGGCCAGCGTGACTGACGATGTTGGTTGCGACAAAGGCTTTGCGAAATCAACATGCTTGATGCAATTGCAAGGTTTAAAAAACAGCTGGTGAGCGGGTGATTTAGCGTATGCAGAAAAGGCTGCAATCCTTGGCACTGAGAAAAACGCGCACACACACCCAAGAATAGCTGTAAAACGTCGAATCCTCTCCCTATAACTTAATACCACTGCTCTCAGTACTCGAAGTCGTATATATCTCGCTTAGCCGTCCACTTGGTGTTGGTATTACTTACGGTCGCAGTATTTTATTAACTATCGTTATGATATCTTCTAGTCGACGTAGCTACCCTTTACCCCTACTTCTTCTAAAGAAACTAGACCTTTTTTTTTCTAAAGGACCTATGGCTGATCTTTAAGGTACTTTAATAGGAACTCTTAGATAGCACTATAAAGAGTGCGGAGACCGCCTTTCGAGCGAAATTAAGGCGTATAGAAAGACCTATATATAAATAGATTCTCTTAAATATTATATACGGTCTTCTCGCAGCAGTGGAAGTCTTTAGCGATAGTATTAAATATTAAAGAAGTAGCAGGCGTATAATCTTAGATTAAATAGAAAGAGGGAGGCTACTGGTCAGTAAGTATTACGTTATAGAGAAAGGATTACGATCGTAAGTAATATTAATACTAGGAATTAGCTAGTCGAGGTATATTAAAGCTTAAGATGTTTAAATACTACGAGGAAGCAGTGGTATTGAGGTTTAAGGAGAGGATTCGACGTTTTTGGGTATGTGTGTGCGTTTTTCTCAGTGCCAAGGATTGCAGCCTTTTCTGCATACGCTAAATGACTAAATTGATCTGCAGCTAACAATCGCCAAGATATATCATATAGTAGACCTTAGGTACATAGTTCGTTTTTACTTCATGACCATTAGACATGGCGGCGCCAATGTATACCGTTCGCCCAGCACTGCACTGCCTTCGAAACACAGCGCGGCGACGATCCACCCCGCTTTACTCCTCCTCCCGCTTCACAACTAGCACCCAACAAAAAGATGAAGCTCTCGAATCCGCATCCACCTCTCCTGCCCCATCCCCTCCACCACTCGACCCAAACACCGTCACCACCCCTCTCGAAGAACGCCAGCTGCTCCGCACCGGTCTCCACCCCATTGGCTCCCGCCGTCGTCGCGCCTCCATCCTCTCCTCCGATAATGTACCCTTCGAACAAATGCCCTACCAATGCTTCCAAGAAGCCCGAGCCGTGCTCGCTGAAGACCGTTTGCGGAAAGTCGCAGAGATAGCGGAAATGCGTAAACGGATAGCCTTCTGGCAGAACGTGCCGGCGAGCGATTTGGGGGGCGAATATGCAAAGAAGGGGAAGTTGGTGCGGATGCAAAAGTATCTTGAGGAGCTGAAGGTCTTGGCGGATGTGAATGACCCGGTCATTAAGAAGAGGTTTGAGGATGGCATGGGTTCGTTTGCTCTTTATTGATTTTACTCTCAATGGCGCTAGAAGCTGATTTTTGGGGCGGGAATTGCAAAGGTGACATGGACCGCCCAATCTACCGCTACCTCGCCGACCGCAAATGGCGCGAATACAAACGAAAACTTCTCATGCAACGCATATCCCAGATGTACATTGTCCCCGATATGCTCCCGCACCTCGATCCCACCGCCGAAGTCTCCCTCGGCTTCGGCCGTCGCAATGTCCAGCCTGGCGAATTTGTCGATTCCCGCGTTAGCGAGATACCGGCCCGATTGAACGTGCAGGTATTCGATAAAGGGGAAAGACTCGTCAGTATAGCGGTCGTGGACCAAGATGTGCCGGATGAGAAGAAAGATAGCTTCGGGTCAAGATGTCACTTTCTAGCTGTGAATATACCGCTGAGTCCGACGAGCACTTCGATACCGCTGTCGAAGCTGAAAAAGGAGGAGCATATCGTACATCCATGGTTGCCGCCCTATGCGCAAAAGGGCGCACCGTATCACCGGCTGGCAGTGTTTGTTATCCAGCAAGACGATGCCGGGAAGGGAGCGAGCTTGGACATCAAGACTTTGAGAGAGAGCTCGGGGCACAAGAGGGATGGCTTCAAGATTCGGAGGTTTGTGGATAAGAAGCCGCTGAGGCCGATTGGGATGCATTTGTTCAGGAGCAGGTGGGATGAAGGGACTGATGGGGTAGTGACTAGGGCGGGTATTGAAGGGATGAATGTCGAGTTTACGAGGAAGAAACCGGAGAAGGCGCCGTATAAGAAAAAGGATGGAGCGAGGTATAGGTAGTGTGGAAATCTATTGCCCCATTTTGCACTTAGAGCAGCGTTTGGCAACACTGCGTTGAGGATTTTATGTATATCACTGTCACGGCATCCATAGCGTGAACTCATCCCAAAAACATGATTCTCATGAGAATCTGTAATCTATATCTATATAAGTTAAGTAATGCATGTCCCACCACCATGGCCGATCCTCTCCGTAGGAATCCAGAGAACATCCATGCAATTGGTCAGTTATCGTAATTTTTTCGAAGCGATGCTTTTCAATCTTCCTCCGTTGACAAACAAGTCTGACACTGACTATTCCGCAAAGGAAAAGGTCGAGACGATGTATACTGTGGAGGTTCTGTTCTAGTTGGAGAAAGGAGATAAATAAAAGAGACGATGAACCAAGCGGCAGAAACATAGAGGTAGAGAGGTAGATGGCACGCCGGAGAATCGAATGTGATGAACTGGGATGGTCCCCCAATGGTCCTGAGAAGGCATCAGCTCATCTCCTTTGATCAAAGCGGTAAAGGGCTGACGCACCGTCGAGATCCTCCGTCCGTACGGAGCACAGGATTCTCCGTATACCCTGAACCGTTCTTTCTTGCTTCCAGATTGCTTCCTATGCACGATCCAGATCTTCGGGCAAATCTTACAGCCTTCTCGCTGCTCCTCTTCAAGGTTCCTGCCTAACCATTGGTTGCATTATCCTAGTCTCTCTGTAGCCAATGCCCCTAAGTCTCCCATCCGTGTTTCCAAGAGCCCTTCCATTGCTGCCTCACGAAGAAATCATCTGACCCTTTATGCTCGTCCCGAGTCGAATTTGAATGCGGTTTCCCTGCTCCGAATCCATCAATTGGAAGCACAAGGACGTCTCCGAATGATCGTGGCTCAATCATTCCAGCAAAATCGTCATCTCGGTCCCGGTTGCCTCAGACATCGTCTCCATCACAGCTCGGGTCCAAATAACTGGCCCACTGATTTGGATAACCTCATTAGGGAGCATGGACGTGTCTATTGCGTCGGGGCAAAAGGAAGAGACATGTGGTGAAAAGGAAATCCATCTTCAATTTACGCATAAGCTGAAGAGCACTGAAGCTGACACGCTACAAAGATTGAAAGAAGTAGGGCGAAGGCTTGTAGAATGTAATTGGTGGATGACGTAGCTTGGTTGCAGATTGAAATTGGCCCCCACTAGTGTGGCTAGTGTAGCCCTAAACCCCCGCAAATAGACAGTCTGTATCGACTATCGAAGTCTCAGCCTACTTGGTAGATTTGATATCGAGTTGTACCATTCCTTTTCACTATCGTCTGCATCCTCCTCAAGGACTTTGAGATCCGAGATTCAGAATCCCGATCGTAAATAAATTTCAGTACCGCTTCTTACGCTTACTTTTCTATTCAAACACACCTTAGCTCAACGTCATCTGCGGAAGTTGCCAGTGGAACCCACTCTATCAGATGGAGGGGGATCGATGGAGTGACTTTTGTCAGTGCTTTGAACGAGCAGATAGCTCTAGCTTGACGAAACAAAATACCCAAGCGCTGACCTTTCGTGGTACTTTCCTCCTATGTATGATACCAGAGTTTACTGGACATTGGAACAATTCTTGTACTGTGATTCATGTGCTAGTGGCCTCGACCGGTACCTCTAGAAGTAGGTAGACAGATAATGGCAAACAAGTTAATCGCTTTACTTTTGCTACTCTTCTATTCCTCTAACATTCACAAAACCTTGGCGCATGGGAAGAGCTTCATGCGTAATATGTATGCTGTTGGCCGCTTGGTCTCTTTGGTAAAGGCGGTCAGGCAGCAAGAGTCTTCTAGCCACTACCACTCGCAGCATCGATAACCGGTCCTTTGTAGTCTCGTCTTCCCCATGCATAATACCAAGTCACGCTAAGGATCAAAACTCCTCCCGTCACCAGTACACTGTAGTTCATATTAGCGGCATCGACCGGTACATCAGGCGGCCAGAAGCTGAAAAATAGAATGATGAGCACGTAAACGAGGGCAAACAGGTTGACCGCGGGTCCCAGAATGCCGGGCATATACCAAGGACCCCAGCTTAGCTCAAAACCAGGTGTGTTCGTAAACCGTGTTACTGAATGGGAAGAGTGCCGAATACCGCCTGTAGTGCGTCGCCAAAGCAGAAGCCCAATAGCCAAACCATACGATGCCGACAAACCGGCGACCGCAATGGATACAATGTTGTTAAAAGCTGTGGATGAACCTAGTATTATCAGTGAGAAAAAAAGGGATATTATGGCCGTGGCAACGATTGTTGCAACAGGTATCGATGTCCGAGGATTGACCTGCGATGAAAAGCCAGTCAGCTCAACATCTACCCACAGAGAGCTGATATTGTTCTTTGGCGTCGATCTACCTTCATGAGAGTCTTATAGCCTGGCAAGCCTCGATCGCGTGCAAATGACCAAGACATCCGCGAACATGACGCCAGTAAGCCGACGTTGGCAAAGAGCTGCATGACGGTAATGATACCAGCCATCACGGTTGCTGCAGGAAGTGAACCAGTTGCCTGAACAAATATATCCATGAAGGCGTAACCTGTTGGAGACATAAGAGAAGACTGCAGGTCGACGGTAACAAAGAGAGTCGCTATCATCATCGAAAGTGCCAGAGCGCCATTAATGACGATACTGAACAGGATCGACCAAGGTACTATAGTCGGAGCGTTTTGAATTTCTTCAGACATCTAAAGACAGAATGGTAAGTCACTATCGCAGCATTTCTTATTAGTGACGTACATGTACTGCACCGTCAGCACCGAAAAACATGAAGACAGGTCCAAGAAGGCCGACCATGAATGAAGTCCCTTGGGTAGGTAAATTACCCAGGTTCAGCCAGAGGCCAAATACTCGGCGAGGATCTTGATGCTCTCCAAGAATCAGCAGCGGTAGCAAAATGGCGAAGTATCCGACTATGTGGAGAACCAGTATGAAACCCTCGAACTTCGGCAATACAGTACTGGCCAGTACGTTGATAAATACGGCGAAAGCCATGACCGCCCAGAACCATAGCATTTGCTGGTATGGCTTAGGGTCGTAACTGGGCCGAGCCAAGACAATCAAGCCTTGAATAAGTGTTGCTGAGACGAAGTTGGCTGTAGCGAATGATGCTTGCCAGCCGATAACAGTAAGCCAACCTACAAGATGTCATTTGACGTCTCTTAATAGACATTGCATTGGGAGTGTACCAGTTATATAGCTAAGAATCTTTTGCGAGCTTGGCGGAGCAAGCATTGACACCCAGTGATATTGACCACCTGCGGTTGGCGCCCTATGATAAAAATAAGATGAGATCGTAATTGGCTCTCGGTGGGTACAACATCGAAGCAAGTTCTCCCAAGGAGGCATAGGTTGCCAATGCTCCTGCCCAGACAAAGAGAAAGCCATATATGAAGCCTGCAGGCCCTCCGCTGTCGCCGAGGGTCAGTTATGATTAACGAAGAATATTGATTTCGTAAAACGCACTTGAGGATGGAGACATCGAATATGCTAGAGCAAACTTCCGTCAGCACAGTACTGCTGTAGCTAGTGATTTCTTACATGAAGACAGCTTCCCATGTGATCAAGATGGTACAGGTGAAGCCCAGGATTGATACGAAACCAAAATTGCGCTATGAGTACATCAGCTCCACACAGTTGTCTTGAAGCCAGAATAGGGATGCCACCTTAAGGACCGGTAGCTTCCCTAAGCGAGCGAGCACATCGTGCTGCTGCTCGTCGTTGTTTTGGAAGGATGATTTCACGAACCCACGGCTTTGATAGACCTCACCTGTGTGAATGCCTTGCAATTCCATTTCGGTCATACTTGCGAAGAAGTAAAAAGAAGACTTCAAGCATGAGCAAAAAAGAAATGAGGTCAGACGGGAGTCTTTAACAGGTCTTGATTCAATTCACCTAAGCCAAGGCTTAAACAGACGCAAATGAAAGTACGAAGTCCCGAAAGGGTAGTTGTTCTCCGAATGAAAGATAATACATGCGGATAGCCGGACTTTCTTTCACCAAAACGTTGAAATGCATATAACCGAATTTAATTAGCACCCAATGTTTTCCCTCGATACCTTCCCTCACAGCTACAGCATCAATTGGCGAGGACACTTTCCCGTCCTACTAGAATACCTTGCTAAGAGACTGTCTTGGATAATAGGTACAAACGAATGCCACACGTCGCCCCCGGACATTGTTGCAACAGATTGCTGGTTCCAAACCGAGGAGACTGTTGGGTAGAAACATGGCTAGTTGCATGCCGAGCTAGACTGTTTACCGACAAGCGTAGTGCGTCGGCACTCCCTGGGCTAGTTAATGATGCTGACGACGACCTTACCAGTCGATTGGAACCAGTCCTATGTGGCACTGTGGATAGCAAGGATGATCTATCTCCTAGGATGGTGAGTGTGGCCGGCTATCTACCTGTGGGCCAAGACCTGACTAACCCATGTTGGCTAGGCAACCCCTATGAACTTCATCTCGTGGATGACAGAAAAACCTGCCCGCTCAAAATCTGCACATCTTTCACGGCTTACCGATCAAAGGTGCTATGTTGTACGGAGATCTGCACCAAAAGTTCTGGACAAGGAAAACTCTTGAGCGAGAAAGAGTGATCATATTCCGAGCCTTCGAGATACAGCTTAAATAGATTTTATGGATTAGACTCTAAAGAAATAGCGCCCGAGTACTTTGAGAATCATTCTGGCGCTATATACAAGGCTTGCCGTTCAGGACTTTTGATGCAGTCCTGGACAAGAAGGGTTCTCAAGTGAGAAAAGATCGTATCATTCCGGGCCCTAAAGAAACAGCTTAAATGGAGTTGAGCGATTTTTACCCCAGGAATTAGCACTTGAGTATTTTCAAGGATTATTTCAACGTTTTATTGAGGTGAGTGGCTGCAGGCTTGTACGTCCTCAAACCCTGGCGCGGTAGGCTTTAAGCGTCTTGATTCTTATGGCCGTAAGCATAAAGCTCAATAATCGACGACCTCCGTGTAATCGAGAATCAAGGTAAATCTCGCTCGCAGCAAGTCAATTCCTCATGGATGCATCTTCACTATGCAGTGGTCCGTTCTCAAACATTGCTGTGGGTCTCACCATTCCTCATGGCCTTGTCAATAACAACGACCATTTGTCCCTCGAGTCTCGTTCTCCTCTTTCATGATTCTCTTGATAATCAACCAACGCCATCTTGCAATATCAACTATCATCCTCTATGGCTCGAACACTCGTCACAGGCGATGATCTCTCTCCCCTTCTCTTGATCGTTACATTATTTTTGTGCATTATATCGGTCCTGAGCATGGTGGCCCGAGGGGCGACCAAGATTATCTTCATTCGCTCTATGAAATCGGATGACTATTCGAGTCTCTCATCATTGGTGACTTCTTTTCCCACTCTAGGACAGGCGGAGTATTCTTCTAAAATGCTGGGTGCATGTCAAGGTTCTCAGTATTGCTCAGTCCATCGCTGTCACCGTGCAGACCTCAAATGGGCTAGGCAAACATGTCACCGCCTTGAGTGATGCTCAAATATCCGCCTACTCAAAGGTGAGGTGATAACTTGCCAAATATCTCATAGAATCCATACTGACCTGGATTAAAGGCTACATACGCTGCCGATATACTTTACATAATTAGCATGTGTCTTTCTGAGCTCTCGGTGGTCTTATTCCTCAGGAACATCACTCCATTTCAACAGGACAGGAATATACTTTTCGGCGCCGGAAGCATTACGATCCTTTGGACGGTCACGGGAGTCATAGTCAGTGCCGCTGAATGTGGTCCACCAAGACCATGGAACTACATCACTAGCCGCTGCATCGATCGCGTACGTATCGTTCTCTTTCGGCTGCTACGACGCTATTTGAACCCTGCTAATTTAGACTCTAGGTCATGTGGTGGAATTGCGTCGAAGTTATGATCATCTTAATCAACTTCGCTCTGATCGTCATACCAGTGTGGATTATTTCAAAAGTGCAGGTACCTCTACTCAGGAAGTTCTCGATTGGGTCAATGTTCGCACTACGGATTACGTGAGTGCTCCTCGGAATGGCAAACCTTCAATGGTGCTTACAAATTACCAGGGTCTGTATCGCGTCAACTTGTAAGCTGGTCTACTGGAACCGAGCTCGATACTCCCGCGACCTGACCCTGGAACTCTGGCCCGTCACACTTTGCACTCAAACGATCCAATGCATGAGTATAGTGTCATTCTGTTGCCTCTATCTCAAGCCCCTGTTCCAAATCCTTGACTCTGGATTCATCAGAAGCGATGAGTTCCGGCGAAAAGGACAAATGAACCCGAAAGGCTCGCATAACATGTCCACCGTGATTTCTGGAAATGAGAGTAGAAAAGAAGCCACAATTCTGGCCAGATTAGCTCGGATAGAAAACTATGACACCACCATTACCGCTCTTGACAATGAGGCAGGATGGGATGCTGGGAGCCAAAACAGCGAAGCGCAGATCATCAAGGAGACTCGAACATTCACAATCGAGAGCTCAGCGGCTGGAGAGCGTCGGGTTTCTCCCTGAGTTGAAATGGGGAAATGAGGCCGTCGAAACCGCGGCCTATTCTATGTCTCTTGTTTCCCAGGACGTGATTTTACCAATTTCGTAGGATTCGTTGATGTTGCGTGATGATGTATCCGATCCCCCCTGCTGGCCAATCAACACCTCATGTATGATTAGGATGATGTCGTTATTTATTCCTCGGATTATTTCTAATGCATGCCGACATAGTTCAAAGAAATACAAGTAGTTCTCGTCCATCTCTGAACCACTTGTCGGAACCCATAATCGCCGCTCACCAGAGAAATCTTCCATCAACTCGCTATCCGCCATCCACTATCAAAGCAATGCTCTCATCACCTCTAAATTTACCAAAACGTTGGACTTTCCCCAAAAGTGCCTGCCCCCCCAAGTACCTTGCGCGCTGACACAAGTAACCCAGGCTCGAAGAGACTTCCCATCTCCTGAAGCCACCCATCAACAACCACTGCGTCTTTAACGAAGGCGTCACAGTCATGGTCTGCTCGACCTTCACTTTCCTCCTCATCTTTGCCTCCTTCCGCCTCCAAAAATAGCCTCCAATCCTCAAAAAGCAAGACCCGCTTTCCCACGCACCCACTAACCGCCCTGCACCCTCACCAGGTCGTCGGCGGCCCCAATGCCCGCACAGACTACCACATTAACCCCACCCCCGAATGCTTCTACCAATACCGAAGCAGCACGCCGCTCAAAGTCGTCGATGGCACCACCGGCCACACCCCCACCTTCCGCGAAGGCGAAATGTTCCTCCTGCCCCCAGACACGCCGCACAACCCGATCCGCTTCGCCCCCACCGTCGGCATCGTGCTGGAGCAGCCTCGTCCCCAAGGCAGCCTCGACCGCCTACGCTGGTACTGCCAGGTCTGTCGCGCCGTGGTGCATGAGGCGGCGTTCCATTGTACGGCTCTGGGGACGCGAATTCTGTTCGATCGAACAGGATAGTTGCAATTACTTTGTGGGTCCTTTTGTGCCCGCCCGAACCCTTGTTGCCCGACTTGATGAATTTCTTAATGCCCTGGTCGGTTGCTTCTCTGTTCGCTTGGATTTTCGCAATCGATATATTTTTGTTCACCGGGTGGGGGCTGACATCGATTCGCACGTTTTTAGTCGCGACAGCGTTGGTCATCACCTTGCCAGCAGTCAGGCCTTTGGGTTTCGTTAACGACTGCTTTGCCGAAACGTCAAGGCACAATTTCAATCCCATTTCGATAATGTATCTTGTTTGCAAGGTTTATGTAAGCGACGTAATTTTACAAATTGGTAGGAACGTAGAATTGTAGGAAGGGATCGTTGCAATGGTATTCGTGCGGCAAGTGAAAGAGAAATGAAGCTGGTTATTGCTGGAGGCTCTTTAGATAAAGAAAAGCTGGGAAGTAGCACAAGCAAAGCTCGGGATGGAAGGTGCAACTCCAAGAAATTAGACCTGAGGTACAAAGCACGTGGACAATCTAATTTGCCTCATCAATCCGATCACAGTGTACTCGATTTCTGAGGTAGAGCAAGCAATGCGTTAGATGCAAAGTGGAAAGCATACAGGCAAGATTGTCATGGAAGCTGGGACCGACGATGTCGTCCAGGTATGATTTTCTACATCCCGCTAGAGCTTCCAATATAAGACAAAGGCTATGCAGCGTTTTGGTCCGGAGCTCTGTATCTACAACAACTTCCTATAAAGTAGTCAGCTCGTACACCTCAAGATTAGCGAAAAAGATTTATCTGAGTCACGAACCATACTTAGCTCAAGTCATGCTCCAGTTGCTCTGTATTGCCATACTCTGTAGTGATGAGTGAGAGATCAAGTCCTGTCTTCATGTACCGTCTCTCCCCTTTGTCCGTTCCGAGCTCTCCTCACAGCGGCTTCGCAACCTTCCTACTCTCCCTCTCCCCGGTAATCGGATCCTTGAATTCCTTCCAGCTGATCGGAACCATCGTATTCCCCACCTCGCTCTTCGCCATAATGACACCCAGCTCATTCCTCGCCGTAGACAAATAGTAATTCGACTGGTCTCCCAAACTGATCTGCAACCCGTCAGCCATGGCCCCTCCCACACACCCCCTCTTCTAAACATCCACATGCTCATCATCGCCACCCCACACTCCGCCCAACCCAAAAGAAAAAACCCCGATTCCAAACCCGCACTCACCACAACCCCCCTAACCACATCCCCGACCCGAAACCCCTCCCCACAAACCACCTTCTCCTTCTCCGTAGCCCTCACGTCCTCCATCCTCACCACAGCCTGCCACTCATCCCCGCACACATCCTCTCCCTCCCCATCCTCCCTCCCCACAGCCAAAATCACCACATCGACCTGCCGCGTCCGCACCCTCACAACCCGACACAGCACCACGCTCCCCACGCTCGGCAGCGTATTCGTGCTGCTGATATTCGCCGACGGGATGGGTGCGTGGGTGGGCGAGGGAAGCAGGCGGGGGATCGAGATTGTAGGTTTGGAGGCTTCGGGCTTTTGGGGGTTGGATTTGCTGGGGATGAGGACGGGGCGGCCGGCGAGGGAGGCGTGGATGGTGGATGTGGGGGCGTGGAGGTGGGTTCCTGGACCGGGTATGTAAGCCGTGGAGGAGCCGAGGGCAAGGCCTGGGTATGCAAGTTGGGGGAGGGTGCTCGTGGTGGCCATTGGTGGAAGCTAATGGGATGCGTCTGAGGCGGTTTTAAAACAAATGTTGCACGTGACCTTGAAGGCTCGTTGATACAGGAGGAGTATCAGGAGACGTCAAATTTTTAGCGTTTCAAATAACTACTTTAGCCTCTCAACAGACGGTTCTCCTACAAGTACACGCCTATTGAAGAAGCTAAGCCCCCCAAATTTCCTACAAATTGTTTTAGATAAGAAGTGACAGCTACACTACTCGTATGACTGCCCCTCGGCTTCTTCAACCCCACTTCTGATTATCCACCAGCAATCCCTCCTATGCTAGTCCCACGCATGACTGTTCCAAAAAGCCTTTGCACTCGTCACTTCTTTCTTGCTAGCAACGCCGTGCCTCGGCTGCAAACATGAATAATTCTAGAATCCCTTCCTCACTGGCCACGGATTGTATGCTTCCTACAAAGTAAAAACCATTGGGTCCAGAAGATATGTCGAAATTGTGAGGAACGAGTTTAGAGACATAAGGCGTGGATGTGTGTATGGTAGAAGAAGATTCTCGATCAGCACTAATCATCAAAGGTATTTGGATGTGGAAGATCGCTTTCTGTTTTTCGTCATGCAAAGGATCTGAGTCCGGAGGTAGTTCCTCAGACCAACAGTAATAATCTATTCGCATTAGTCAGGTACCACTCTGGGAGACACGGGCATGGCTGCGATGAGCCCATCAAATGAGGAAGAATTGCTGTTGCGGGCGTTCCATTACTGTTGGTGAGCTTTGAACAAGGTCGCAAGGTCCTCAGAGAAGTATATATTCACGTTTGCGGACCCCCAAGCCCACGCTACCATTAACCTCTAAAGAAAATACACGAAAGAAAGCGATCTTCGCGCCACATACATACCGCCTAATTGGCTTGGCGCAACAGAAGGCCCATAGACCTCCCTTCCACACCCGACTTTCCGCATGACTAATCTTGTAGACAAGGTAGTCCCCGGAACGCCTTGCAGCTCAAGCCAAGATAGTAAACTAAAGAGGTGAGAATCGCCGAATCGCAGCATTTAGTATCAACCTTCGACAAGCGTTTGCCTTGCGGGTTCCGGCGCTTTGTTGAGGACTTCAAGGGACCGACGCGCCAGGGCTACCACTTCTCCCTCTCCTTCTTCCCCTTCTTCTTCGTCCGACTCGATGTTTTTGTCCGATATTGTCTTGATCATCTGAATAACATCGTCCGCCTTGGATATAAGATTAATAAGATCCTTGTCTTCCGATTCAAGGAGTTGGAGCAATGTCCATATAGCGATGTGCTGGAAAGTGGCATCACCGCTGGCAAGAAATCGGTTCAGGTAGCCATGTATGCCCCCATTTGGCTCCGTCCAATCTTTAATGAATCTCGAGTAATCGCCGACTATGAGGAGTGTTAGCCTTCAACATCAGAAGCAGACGGCATGCACTATACCTTTCGATGACAGATTTCCTAAAGCAGCTGCGCTATTGCCTTGTACCTCAATCGACTCCGAATCTGTCAATGGGATCAGGACATCAAAGACGCCGAGGTTGAGCAGATGTGTCTTCAGCTCGTCACTCAGAGCTAATACGGCAATGGCAGCCGTCATTTCTGATTGCACGCTCAGGGCCACGTCGAGTACCAATTCTTTGCATTTTTGTACCGCACCAGCTTCCAGCACTAGTTGCTTGTTGCGGTCAGAGCTAGCTGCGAGATTTCGTAATGTAGAGATAGCGTGGCATTGAATCTCTTCGTTGTCAGTGGATCCCAGAAGCTCTACTAGAGGCTTTAGGAATCCGGCATCGATGATGGGAGATTCATTGAGAGGATGTATGGAGATGTTGCGGATGCATGCAACAGCAGAGAGTATCAATGGTAGATAGGACGATTGGAGTAAGCGCAAAAGTGGTGGGAGACCCCGAGCGCGGACGATTTCTAGCTGATATTTCTCATCGGATGCTAAATTTCGGAGAGCTAGTGCGGCTTGACACTGTACTTTGGGCGAAGAAGAGTCCATGAGAAGGACAAGTGACTGCACTAGTCGTGATTCGTTCTGGGCAAGTTTCTTTCGATTGCCAGCATCGACCGCAATGTTGCTGAGAGCGGTGGTACAGTAGTATTGAACATCGACGTCCGTCGAAGAGAGAAGCTGCACAAGAACAGGAATGGCGCCAGCATTTACAAGCTGTTGTCGGTTGTCATCTGTGACCTTTGTCAGCACTCTACAACGCATAACTGACGTAGACCTGATAGACCTGAATGAGTCATATTCAATAGAGCTCCGGTAGCATTCCTCTGTACTCTCATGTCCTTTGATTTTGCAAGTCTCGTTAATGGACCCAGTGCTCCTGATCTTGCTATCTTGGCTTTATTGTCCTCATGTGTTGCCAGGTTCGTGATACAGCCCACGGCGTTGCATTGAACCTCAACATTGGTGGACATCATCTGGCGTATCAAGGGTGAAAGGCCACCAAGGAGAACGATAGCGACTTTGTTCTCGGCTAATATTCAATCAGTATATAATCATCTTCTTGGCCAGCGGTTGCATACTATTCACGGCCAGATTCCCCAAAGCAGCGCTGGCTGCTCTTTGTACTTCTATGTCATCATTTTGTAGGAGGAAAAGGATAGGCTCAAGGGTGTCTCGGTCGACTTCTCTGACATCTAGCCAAGTCACGTCAGTATATTGTCGTAGCAGTGTACCGCTTGCTCGAACCTCGTTCTGTGATCTCCGCAAACGTCAAGCTAGCACTCCGTTGTAGATCGACATTCTCCGAGTAAACGAGGGTGCTTAGAGATCGGAGAGGGTCGCCAGAAAAGAAGTCGGTCTCGCCTCGCTATGGTTTCGATTAGCTATAATTGTCGTGGTGAGGGGCTATGATATGTACATTCTCAAGATACTGCAGCAGGTCTGCGACGGCTTCCCTCTCGCTGTCTGCGAGTGCGGGCTCGTACAGGCCATCCCTGGAACGACCTTGGTACATGTTAGCAGCGGTATTCGATCAATAAGACGCTGCTTTGCTAGCTACCTCTGCAGCAGGAAGACCAGCAATTCCCCATGCCTCAAGTGGAGTGCCTGAAAGCAACGGTGGTTGGGTGTGACAGTATTGAGCAACCTCTGCAAGGTCTTTGCTCGGGCTTCAATCAAATTGAGCTCCAAGGATCATCATGCAAGGTTGATTGGAGCAGTCGCCGCCGATAACGGCAACTTGTATGAACGAAGAAGAAGGAATGGAAAGGACGACCTGTGATCAAAGGACGATGCCAAGCTACTACGGGTAGATTAAGCACCGACAAGGATATCCCCGCTAGCGGCTAATGACATTTCCGGTCTCGCCTCATCGCCTCGAGGTCTAGCGCTGTGGGGAAATCAAGGCAAGGCATCTCACGCCGTTTTTTGGGTGGGGGATGAATTAGTCCGGATTCAACATTCAAGGGTACTTTATATCTCAGATACTTTCGTCCCTCGGTCCTCATATTCTTCGCTAGATCTGAGAGCAGCCCCAGTACTCACTACATAGTACAGCCCGTTTACAATATCCCAGAACAGGACTTAATAAATGCTGAAGCTCATGAATTGCAGTACCATCTTACACGAGCTTGCACATTGTCGAGCATGCGGCATAACCCAGAAAGCACATCAAGAACCCGAGGCATATGGCTGGAAAGCTTGTATTGACGCAAAGTCGCCGTCTAAAGTCAGAATCTTTGGCGAGATCTTTTATCTTGGAACGGACTGATTCTGGACGATGGAACGGTCCTAACGGCCAGCCGAGGTAGTGGACAGCAGTAGATCTGACCACTCCTCGGGCGCTTCATCTCCAGGTGTAGATGATCCAGACAGGTACGTTGTGATTAGAGCTATTCGTTCTTTTCTTATGGTTGCGATCCCATATGCAAGGAACCTTTGTGAACCAAACCCTCTTTCCTCCTCATTAATCTTCATACTTGGAGTTATTCCTCCAAGGAGAAAACCTTATAACCCAGCGCTCGGAAGCAGATCTCCTTCTCCGGGTAAGAAAACATGAGCTTGGAATGACAGTCAAGAAGGGAATAATACATGCAGAGAGAAGGTTCAATGCCCATGGAAGAAAAAGCGACATCTATTCCCGGTTGTTGTTTTCTACCATGAATTCGTAACACATTCGTAAAAGACAATGGTCCTCGTAGTACTCTCGCAAAGAAAGTCTGACCCCAATTTGCTACAGAATATCCACCCAGAAATCATCGGTCACGTGAGCACGTGATCTTATCAATATCACTGAACCTTCTCTGACACATTGCATGGCTATTACTTCCAGCATGGTCGTCCGACCAACATGATCCTTCAATACCTCTTGGATCTCCTGCACTCGTCTCAACATCTCCTCCTCCGCTTCCTCCTCCGCCTTGCCTACTACCTCCTCCCATCCTGGATTGTCAGACCCCAAACCCCCATCATCATACCCAAAGCCAGGCCCACAGCCCTGCCGCCTATTAGACCTCGCGCCCTCACGGCCCTACCCAACCCTCGTACCACCCCTCCAGCCCCAGAATCATCACCCACAACCTACACGCAGCTCCAATCCCCCTTCTTCAACCTTCCCCTCGAGATCCGCCGTCTCATCTATCGCCATACACTCACCTCAGGCGTTACGCATATTGTGCGCCTTGGCCCCCGCCTCGGCCACGTCCGCTGCCGCGATCTGCATCTTGAACGGCCATGGTTCCACCGCTGCTGGGGCATCACGGTCAAGGGAAGCGATCTTTACCACGGGCCTCATGATGATTTTCTGAACGATGACGATGACGTGGAAACGCAGGATCTACTACCACTGCTGATGGCATGTCGTCGGATCTACACGGAAGCAATACAAGTGTTGTACGGAGATACGACATTCTCGATGCGGCACTTGGCCGACGTGGATCTTTTCGCGGCCACGATACTACCGCAACGGCTCAACGCGGTACGGAGCGTGGAGTTGGGTTGGTCGTTTTATTTCCCCTACCCCCCCTACACTCGCAAGCTCCACTATACTCGCTTTGACGTCACCAACATTGACGCTTGGGAAAGAGTCTGGTCTATACTGGCAAACATGGAAGGGCTGAGGAAGCTGCGGGTGGATCTCGTGGGGAGGTGGATTGAGCCGCTGACCGCGGAGGAGGAGACGCGGATGTTGGGACCCGCGATGAAGGTCCAGAGGCCGCGGGTGTGGAATATAAGAGTTGACTGGCAATGTCCCGGTTTGGACTGGGAGGCAGAAGGGGCGCCTTTTAGGGTGACGAGAGATGCAAGGTCTGTAACCGACGTCGCGTCCGAACATTGAGTCTTCAACATTTTGATCAAGACAATTTAACATTGTTGAACCCTAATCACTGCTCACTTCACCTGAAGCGCTCTTTTCTGCTTGACTCGTGCCTCAAGAGAGGACATGGCTGATTGATGGACGGGCTCGGCGTATATATCCATTGTGCTCGGAATTCACAAAAATTGAACAGACCTCTACGAGCATCTAGGGCAGCATATAAATCCAAGACGTCTCTAGTATTCTCTAATCATGTATCAATCCCGCTACCTTCACTTTCTCCTTTCCCAGTGTCCCTCTTTTTCCGTTTAAGCCGCAAACATATGGCCACAGAGGCGCCCTTTCTCCTCTATACCATTCTGGGAAGTGACTTACTTCCGACCCTTCATACGTAGGAGCAGCCTTTGTGGTAATAGGAGGGGCCTCAGATTTCCCTCTTTGGTGAGGTTCCTAGGCTGTGCTCCATCTGCTTGCTAGCTTTCTCTGGTCTTATTGTGGACGACCTTCTGGCTTTTGCTTCAGCCATTGCTCCGTTCCAGTAGCCCGAATGCTTTGTCTTAGCCTCAGAATGGCCTTCGACTAGATCCCGAACGACAGTGGCAGTCCTCTGCACACTCTTCGTCTATGATGTCCGAGATGCAAGCCATCGCAAACGGACTGTCGTGTAGCTGTCGAACGACACCAGTCCAAGACTCCAAGCTCTGCTCTTTATGATCCAGATCTCAAACTCTGCACTGTGAACCCACATTCCAAGCCATACAGCTCTCATGGCTCCTCTGGTCGTTGCAGCCCGTTCTCAATCCATCCGATATCCGACCACGGCCACACCTTCGCGGTCACCTTCCCCTTAATCAGCGCCAACGGCAACGGTCCATAAAGTCTCGAATCCCTCGAATCCGGAAGATTATCCCCCAACACCCAGCAATGACCATCGGGCACCTATTGACCACCCCCCAATCAGCAATTTCCCACCCAGCCCGCATCGTCAACCTTTTTGGACCTAGACACCGTACCTGAATCATCATCTTGCCCCTCCCTTCCCCACCATCCTTGACCACAAAATCCCCCGGCATGCCCATCACCCTCTTCACCGCCCCGTGTCCTCGAGCCATCGGGTTGTGGAAATCGATCACGTCGCCCACTTTGACCCCCCGGCCGCGCGAGAACCTGTTGTCTATGCCGATCCAGACCTTCTGCACGTTTATAGTAGGGAGCATGGAAGGCCCCTCGGTCTGGGCGAAGTAGCCGACATGGGTGGAGACGAAGTGGGCGATGCAGGAATACTTGACTCCCGCAGCAGTGACTTTGAGCGTGTCCGCAACGGTGCCTTTGAGTGTGAGGGAACGGAACAGAGAAGAGAGATGGTGGAAGAAGGCCATTGAGTTGGCATAAAAGGGATTCAAGTGGTGGGGTGGAGCCGACATTTGGTCACGTGATACGCCCTAGCGTGCTACATTGTTATCCTTTATGTAACTGCCGTACATTATTTTGGTTTGCTACCAGCTTTATCCTAGACTTTCCGGTTTAGACCCTTACGGATTCAGCAACAACAAACAGCCAGAACTGATAGGCTATGCCTACAACTCGGTTAACGACCATGTACATTTCATAGAAGCATCTGCAGCGATACAAATATCTAACACATCCCCTATTTTTCGTTGTTAACCTCAAGCATTGCAGCGAAAAGGAGAGACTCAAAACACTGTAAGCACACAAGCAAAAAGCATAAAGCAAGAAAAAGCAAAAATCCAGAAACTATCCAACTCAGCACGGCCGCCTCCTTCCACTCTTTCATGTTATCAGCGAGCGTCTCCCACACCGAGCAAGCCAGAGGACCAAGCAAACCCAAATCGAGAGACTCCACCGATGAATGCGAGGATTGCGGATTTACTTGCTTTCCCCAAGGACTGCGTCTTTGTCGGCAGCGTCAACAGAATCCTGGTAAGGAGACACAGCAAGGCCACCACCTCGGATAGCGACGATGATGATGTCTTCAACAGGTTTGCGAGACTCGGAATCGTCGTCCCAGCTATCGCGTTTCCCAAGCACAGCATCCTTGTCGGCGGCATCAACAGAGTCTTGGTAGGGTGATACTGCGGCGGCGGCACCACCTTTGATGGCGACGTAGATAATGTCCTCGACTGGCTGGTGAGGTTCAGACTCCGTGTCATCGGAACGCTTCCGAAGAACGGTGTCTTCGTAGCTAGCGTCGATAGAACGCTTCAGTCTCCCTAGAATGGCGGCTTTGTCGGCCGCATCAACGGAGTCCTGGTACGGTGACGTG
>JAEUBB010000009.1:1109-47139 GCA_018257885.1 Parmelia sp. 050094 | reverse complement strand
GGGGGGGAAAGTAGAAGGGATCCAACATCACGGTCAAGGATGGAATCGGGAGAAGGAAGAGAAGGGCTGTGCTTGAGGGAGGGACTTGCTTGGTTCATACGGCCAAATGGCTACCTTGCATAGTAGATACCGAGATCCGAAGCGCTTCCTCCATGTCCACGACTCGGGCGTTGCCGGCTGCGGTTTCGGCGGGCTACACGCCGCGCTTGTGAGTATTGATGTCGCATTTTCTGTCCGCTTTCGCGAGAGCAGGAAACAGGAGGACGTGTAGGTATGAATACAATGAGGCCGGCGTGGCTTGGGTTTTGTCTGTTTTTCGTTGCAGTCTGAGATGTCCATGGTAGGTGAGGAATTGATGGCGCTGTGGAGGCGGAAAGCTCCATCTTGTGGTGATGGTTGTTGGGGTTGTAGGTCGATGCTTTCCAGGAATATTTATTAGTATATTATATTACATCATGACGCCTAGCAATATGAAATGTAACAAAATGTCAGCCAGCCGCCCAAAAATGATAACAGCATATAACCTCCCGCGCCCTGCTCTTGTTCTTGTCAACTTCCCAGAATCATTTCGTATCCCTCAGCCCTGAAGAAATCATTACCAATAAATCATCGCAGCGCTACTTGAATTGTCAGATCTTGTCCATTTATTGGCCAAAGATCAATCATCTATCTCGCCGCTGTGGTGGTCGCCGGAACCCACGATGTCACGGGGGCATTTGCTGCCTCCCTTCGTAGGCGGCCACGAGGAGGAGCACCCCCTGCAGTGGGTGTCGGTATGCCCCCTGTTGCTGTTGGGAAAGCGGTCGGAGGATCCGGCCAACCGTTGAGGCCGGTCATTGTCCCACATTCTTTAGGCTCATGGTTATTTCCGAAAAATAGCTCGCGGTTCCATGCAAAGACAGGCCGGTACAGTTGTCCGGCTGTCAAGATAATACTCGAGGGAGGGCAAGGCAGATCGGCGAGATTGAAAGACACTGGTAATCCATTTCCATCCAATGTCGACAGTGCGTTTGGATGAAAGGATGCAGTGGAGGTAGCATAAGTTGTGGTCAAATTGCATTCATTGCTGACTGTGACGGCGAAAAACAAAGCGTAGGCGCTTGGTGATATACTTGAGATCAATCAGAATATATCTTCACTTAAGGGCAAACAGAGTATTTACGGATTCAGTCCAGGTGGGACTGTAGGCGATGGTGGTGGAGATATTGTGGCGAGACAAGCGGTATTTGTGGACTCCTGAGGCCAATAGTATAGGGAAACTGACTAGAGCTTATCAGAATTTCGCGCCACAGTGGAATGGAGCTTGGACTTGGACCTACCGACACACTTATGGTGCAGATTTTGCAGTTTGAGGTGGAGGTTGGTAATGGCTGGAGAATTTGATCACCACCAATAGTGGTGCCAAAAGAGTCACGAATAGTGGTGGCAAAAGAGTAAAGAAGCGGACGATCAGCTTGAGATGAGTCGCTGGGAGAGTCCAGGAGTTCTTTGACCGCTACCGATTCCGACTCGTTAGATAGATATGGGTCGCTAGAATAATCCGAGGGTGGATTTTCTGCCATCGATCCCGACCCGTTTGATAGAGAAGAGTCGTCAGGATCGTTGTAGGGTAACCTCCCTGCTCTAAATCCCTGCGGACCGCAGTTGACCAATTGCGTGAAAAGAATAAGGCTAAAGAAAAACTTGTATCCAGAGCATCCGATGGCCATTTTCATGTCGTTCGTTGAACGCGAATTGTTGTTAATTAAGAAGAAGCTATGATAAACTGAGCGTGAGAATGAAAAGGGAACAAGATGAAGGCATGATTGATGTGTAAAAGAAGAAATTTGGAGATAAGCAGTAGGATGAAAATGCTGCTGCAGGCTTTGGAGCCGCAGCAGAATTGTACTCTATACTACAATTGTCAAGGAAAGATTCCCAGCCAGTGTGAGTCGAACGCATAGCTGGAGTCTAGATGAATGAGATGCAAGATGGTTGAAATGGTATACTTGGCGAGTCGGCACAGGACGCACGCCCTGCTGACTGCAGGCAGTGTGTGCTTGAAATAGTAAACCCACCGATGGAAGACGTCATCAACATCCTACTCAGATGCCTAGGAAGGGTAACATTAAGGCACGAACTGAGCAGGATGAGTTATGTGTACGGAGTATAGACGAACAAGTCGCTTGCGATATCTATGTTAGTCGAGGAGAACAGGATACACGTTGCAGCTACCTCTTTACGACAGGAATGAAATGCTGCGGTGAAAAGGATTGCATATGCAAGGGAAAGGGTGTCGAATCGCATGCCGATGCCTCAGAGTCAGGGGCAGCTTCGTAAGAGAGGCTCGACGGATTTATTTATAGCCAGCGGTGCATGTATGAAGAAGCGACAAATATACACATGTCTGCGTATGGTGGATAGGAGAGGATGTGGTACGGAGAAGGTAGCACGGTAGGTCTGCATGAGTGGCAAGAGCCAAGATTTCTAGCGAAGCCTCCGGGAACGCCCTGGCACCCCTAGCAATCCTGTCCTCTCCGGTGCGCCTAATCTGAGGCTCCGCCGCCTCCAAGCAATGTTACCTTAGCTGCTTGCTTAATAACCGCCATTGCAACATACTCCTTTCTCCCCGCATCCACCTTTACACTGTCATCTCCGTCGACACCATTCCAGGATGCCAGCTTTGGTAGACTTGCTAAACGCTCTACGGAGTAATGCTCACAGCCTTTCGATCGAACGAGTACGCAATCTTGCCCTGCACTCCGTGTCCACTCATATCCAAATCCTAGTACCTGCCATGACTTATATACTTGTATCTACCCTTCGGTATTCCATCTCCCGTCCTTCATCATTTGTTCTAGATCTTTGGCTCCTTTTCCCACCTTCGTTAGGATAACCAGATTCTTGGTTTCTCGAGCTGACTAAGTCTTCGACTGATGGCCCAGCCTCACCCTAAATTCCAGGAGACAGCGTTTCTCTGATGGGAGAAAGGCACGGAAATGTCTTGCTTCTTCTCCCCATCGCTGTTTCCGAGACACGCGTCTCTCTGACTTGAAGGACGGAATCCCGGATGAAGGTCAGGGCGTGATGTATCTTCAAGTCGATTTCAGAGACTGTGTTTGCAACAATCCTATTGTTTCCCGGATGGATGAAACGAGGATTCTTCTTACGAATTGAACAAAGATTATGACTCTGGACCGATCTTGAAGAATATTGCCGAAGTTTGTCGCCGCACTACTCATGCTCGCCAGAGCGAATAGTCCTACACTACTGTCGTGAGTAGCCCACATATCTCAACCCCCCATTCTACAATCTACACCTAGCGACAGGGAAACCAGCGACTGCGTTCTTCTAGTACATACACCTTGCCAAGGACCAATTACGGTCACATATATTCATCTAGCGTCCGGATACTCCAGCACCATGCAGCCAAACACTGTACAATCTCGCTCAGTCTACATCAGCACTTCGGCCTAGATCCATTGGATAAAATAAAAGGGATCCATACGCCTGCAGGATATTGCCAGCCGTTAGCGTTTTGGCTCATCCGGGTACTCCTCCCAGAATGCGTTTTGTCTGTCCTATGAGCTCGCATAGGTGTCGCTTTTATCACAGCTCGACGGATAACGGATTCGGATTTAGCACGGCTTATTCGAAATCGTAAGTGGAACCGACCCCTGTAGAAAAACCCGGCGAGTATGATGGGGAGAATATGACAACCTGAAATATAGGGTCTGCATTTCGGGGCTATCCATAGCCAGAGATTTCCAAGGTGCGAGAGACCATTAGTATGCTAATGTCAAGAAAACATTCACAATACGTTTGCAATGAATGCAGGAGACGGCTTGCGACTGGGATAACAGTAGTAAAAGCATGTTCTCTTTTCGACATGGGCGTCACACTTACATATGCCGCAGGCACATTGCTGAAAATGCGTAGCAATCTGTAATGAACATCAATCTAGATCTCATGACACATGAAGTCATCCGTCTCATCCAACAAACAGAAGAAAATCAAAAATCTACCTCCGCCTAATCTCTACCCACCCAGTCTCCCCTCCCTACCTCTTCAACGTTTTTTGCTTCTCGGCATCCCCCACCAACTTCCTCCCCATAACCACCAACCCCTTCCTCCCCCTCACCCCATCCACATACCTCCTACTAACTCTCTCCCGATCTCCCTTCTCGCCAAAATCTTCCAGCTCCTCCTCCGTTTGCGGCACCCAATACGGGTCCTCATCCAGCAACTCAAACCCGGAAAAAACAAGCTGCGGCTGCGCAGCGCCGGATGTGCGCTTTCGAATCTCGTCGCTGAAGCCAAAGGATTCCGCGACAGGCAGAAGCGAGGAGATGAGGTAGAAGGGCGTGCCTTCTTTCAAGGACTCTGTGAGGATGCGGCCGCGGCGCCGGGAGAGGACCGTGTAGACGCGGCCGAGGACTTCGGTCGAGGCTTGGATCTCGCAGCTGTACATTGCGAGCATCAGCCGAGGACTCCAGTCCATGAAGGCTTGGCGGATGGCGTCGCGGACCGTCTTGATGGTCTCCCCAGTCAAGCGGCCGAGTTTCTCGCGCGCCGAGGACTCGTCGTCGGATGGTGCGGACACGGTGACGGATTCGAGGAAGACGGCGACGCCTTGCATGGGTTCGTGGCACATGGGACCTTGGGCTGTGGATAGCTGGAACGCGTAAGATATCTTGTCGGAAAAGTCTCGTGGGGTGAGGGTGTCCGGGTTCAGTTTACTGTTAGCATTCTCGTCTGCTTCAGGTTCATCCATGGCGTTTTCGCGGGATTCTTGGAGACTGTTCAACGTCAGTCGTCTGCTAGATTCATATTCTGAAATAGGAACCTCACAAGCTTTCACATGTCCCATGTTGGGTAGCATCGATCAGCAAATTGGGCCCAGTTCGTCGCGGACCAAACGCTACTATCTTCTCAACTACATCTGCCCAAATGTGTTCCTGGCCTTTCGTTTCTGCCAACGCAGATCGAAGATTCTCTCTAAAGTCCAATAGAGATAGCATCCCAGTGTCAGCCGCTGGTATCTCGTCGGCTTCCGCTTGTTCGTCTACATTTTCCTTATCTGCCGTCAATCCCTGCTTGCCCTCTTCTCGCTCTTTCCTCTCCGAATAAAGCCGCCGTATTGCTCCAGCGTTTTTCAGTAAGAAATCTGTCACAGAACCCGGCAGCGGTCTGACCCTCAGACGTACCGTGATTTGCTTTGAAGTCGTGAGACCAACGATGGTCCCTCGTGGGAGTTCTTTGTTCTTGGGTGGTGGCATCTCAGTAGCACTCACAATTGTCTCTCGGTAGGGCACAATGGGCTCTCCAGCCTGGATCTCACATTTGGCGAATCTTTCTCTTAAATCTTTAAGGCATCGTTCAAGATGCAATTCCCCAGCTGTTAGTATCACATGCTCGCCGCTTTCCAGCACTTCGTACTGCGCACAAGGATCACTCTGCTCCAGTAACTTCATCCCCTTAATCATCTTCTCTAAATCAGCAGGGTTGGCCGGCTCAAGCGCAACGCGGACGATAGGCTGGGTTCCCATACTGACACCAGCAAGGTTAACAGCACCATTGAGCTGGCTGCAAAGAGTACCTGATTTCAACACGTGGCCTTCCAATCCGCTAATGCCGAAGACCACGCCTGCGGGCACGGAAGTCAACGCTTCGAGACCTCGGCCCATGAGAAGGTATAAGCCGGTGACTATGACTTTCTGAGGCTCAGGAGTGATATTATGAGCTGGGGAAAACTTGGGCGGAAGAACATAGACAGAGTCGCCGACAGAAAGTGTTCCCGAATAGAGTCTTGCAAAGCCAACCAGATGTTCCGCGTCGCCTCCTGCTTCGGTTTTTGCATGATTATCATTTGCATCGGCCAGACTTGACTCCTCGAGGGCTTCTGTAACATCGCTGAGACTACCATTCAAAGCTTCTCCGTTCGAAGTCGCCTGGGCCCTCTCGAATTCTGCTCGCTTTTTTCGAGCCAAGTCTCGGGCTTCCTCACCAGTCATGGCACCACCTCCTTTACGCTTGTTCTGCGGCATTTCGCTTGCAGGCACTGCTACCATCTTACTAACGTAGGCTACCACTGGGTCATCTTTGCTCGATTTGATGTTAACCATTGCTTCTCGAATCATCGGATCAACACAATTTGCCCCGGGTGATGCATCAATCAATGCAGGGAGCCGGCTCGCTTGCGCCGCTGGCGGGGCAGGAAGATGCTCGATAACCGATACTAGGACAGCTGTTGACAAAGGCAGCCAAGCGGAGAAGACCGTAGTCATGATAGCTCGGGAATCCCGAGAACGAAGTACGTGCGGCGGGATGGTCAGAGAAAGCGACTTGGTGATCTTTTCGACCATGGCTGGATCTCCTTTGCCTTTGTTTCCTCCTGTAGTTGCTTCGTAAACAGCCCAGATGTTATCCAAAACAAGTTGCACGAACATCGGCTTCAGTGCTCTACCTTTCAAGTGCTTAGAGCCAAGTACCCTTCTCGTTTTGGGCTCCAGGTAGAAATCTCCCCAAAGCACTTTCTCCAAAACGGAGCGCTTGAGACCCAATTTCTTTTCATACAGCGAAGCAAATTGCCGGACCGTGAAAGCCCACCCGTCAACAGCACTGCTGAAAATGACATTATTCTTCTCTGGAGCGAAGTAGAGATCCTCATCATCTTTCTCTTCGAAATCACCAGTAGTACCACTCGTAGCAATGCTTTCGGAATCCTCAGTCATAGATCCCTTGCTTGCCTTCTTCTCCCTCTCTACTTCTTTCGCCGCGGCAGCAGCAACCCTCTCCTCAACCTTCTCCCTCCACTGCAGATCCTCCTCCATCCTCTCACCCTGGAAAAAGCTCCCAATAACCGCGTTTACCTGTTCTAGCAACTTACTCAGATGCGTATATGCCTCCCCAGGACTCATCTTGAGCTCTGTAACCAGTCTATCAACCTTGTTAATGACCAAAAGCGGCTTCAAGTGCTCCGTCCACGTCTGCCGTAGCACAGTAACAGTCTGGCTACAAACGCCCTCTACAGCATCGACAAGCACGAGGGCTCCGTCGCATAGTCTACTTGCCGTGCTTACTTCGCTGCTGAAGTCAATATGGCCAGGCGAATCGATCAAGTTGATCAGATACTCCTTCTGCACCGGAGAGGCTTCCGGCGTCGAGCGGCGGAGTAAAGAAAAGTAGAGAGAGATGGCTGATGACTCCATCGTGATGCCACGGAGCTGCTCATCAGGGCGAGAGTCTAGGTAGCGGATCTTGCCAGCGAGTTTGGGGGAGATGATGCCGTTGGTGGCGATGAGGGCGTCGGTGAGTGATGTTTTGCCATGGTCCTAATTTTTGATCGTTAAGATCCTCCAGATGATGTGACGTCAATTACCTACAACATGTGCGAGAATACAGATCTATTCTTGGTATCAGCTTATGAAACAACGGTGGACCATGAGATACATACATTTCTGACCTCATCGGAGTTGCGCTGAAGCCCTATGAGCTTTTCTGGACTTACGACAGGCATATTGAGGATTGCCTGACATGTTCATATCTTCAAGGTTGCGAAGAAGATCAATTCCTCGGATGACTCATATGATTCATACCGATTGTGGATGGTGTTGAATATTGTGGTCGGGAAGAAAATCTCGATGCGGAGGGAGCATGAATAGGGCCACCAGGGCATTTCCCACTTCACATCCCTTCGCTTTTTGTCATATTGCACGATATTCAGGTATGTAGCATGTAGCATACCGGTTCAGGGCTGTAGGACACTATGGACTAGATTTAAGTGTGCATTTACAGTCGTCTACGGTGATTGACCTGCTATGCTACATAAAACGAGATGCTACCAACGCCAGTGTAGAGAGGCTTTTCGCTAAACAATTCAAGCTAGCTGGACAAAAGACTTTAGTACACAGGTTACACAGTGCTGGGACAGTGTCGGACCCATAGAGAATGGCCGAACTCCAGTCCCCATATTGAATCTTGTAGAGCAATTGACTTAATATACACCACCGGTCTCCTAAGGAACATCTCTAACTTGCAGCCGTGGCGGTACCTGTCGGGTAGTGGTATATGCTGAATTATTTAACGACTCGTGTGACCAGGCCGGTGGCGATCTATCAGGAGTTAGAGTCAGCTTTACCTTCCAATAACAATCTTTGAATCGCAAGAAAAGCATCGGAGATATAAATCTCCCGGGGTGCCTCTAGCACCTCTAGATACTTTGTGTAAAGAACGAATCCAAGGATTTGCTTACCGTGCGTCCACCCTCCCGGATGTTGAATCTCTGTCCACTCTCGAGGGCGAGAGGGTTGTAGATATCACAAAGCATTTCGACGTTGTCTCCTGGCATAACCATCTTCGAGCGATCCTCGACATCGTCTGGCCAGTGTAGAGAGGCAGCCTCGTCTAGGTAATGAGTCAATACGAGTAGTAGGTAAATACTCCGACTTAAGAAACATACCAGCAGTCCTCAAGTAGATCTGTGGCCGATAATTGTCCGAAAACCCAGTGTGGCGGCCGCCCTCCTCTTTGGTGAGGACGTACATCGAGCATAAGAATTTTTTATGCGCTTTCGCTGAACCTGGTTTGGCAATGATCATACCTCGCTTCACATCTTCTCGCTTGACACCACGAAGCAACAGTCCAGAGTTATCGCCAGCTCTTGACTCGTCACATGACTTCTTGAAGGTCTCAATATCCGTGACTTTGGTCTTGATAGGATGCTCCCCTTTGCCTACGAGCTCAACTTCGGAATCCTTCTTCAGTGTGCCACGCTCTACTCTTCCTGAGGCCACAGTACCACGACCTGGAATCGAAAAAACGTCTTCAATGGACATCAGAAAGGGTTTTTCGGTCTCACGCTGTGGTGTTGGGATCCAAGTATCCACCGCGTTCAGAAGCTCATCGATCTTTTGCACCCCTATTTCGGGCTCTCGGCCGTCGAGTGCACACAAGGCGGAACCAAGGATGATGGGTGTGGTGTCTCCTTCAAAGCCATAGGTATTCAATAGCTCCCTCATCTCCATTTCCACGAGCTCTAACATCTCTTTATCCTCAATCGCATCGACCTTGTTGACGAACACCACAATCTTTTGGACTCCGACCTGTCGTGCGAGAAGAAGATGTTCTCTTGTCTGCGGCCTGTACGCGGTCAACCCGGTTCACAATCCAAATGTCCTGCCCGCCACCCACATTTGGCCGTCTGATGCCGCCACCACGATCACGGCTCCATCCATACTTGAAGCACCCGTAATCATGTTCTTGACGTAATCGGCGTGCCCGGGACAGTCAACATGGGAGTAATGCCGCGCCTCCGTGTTATATTCGATATGTGCTGATGAGATGGTGATACCACGCTTCCGCTCTTCAGGTGCCTTATCAATCGCGCCATATTCAAGGAAGTTGGCCATGCCCTTCTCAGCCTGTCTTTTCGTGATAGCAGCAGTTAAGGTGGTCTAGTGAGCAAGCATTAGCACTGAATTTGCAGACTCCGAGCTGGCAATGCGCGCACCTTGCCATGGTCGACGTGACCAATGGTGCCTGTGTAGATCAGCTTCATTTGCCCATTGACAGCAACACTAATTTGTACCGATATTTACGTGGGGCTTCGAACGCTCGAAGACCGTCGCAAGCCCCCGTATTCCATTTGCATCTTTCCCAAAGACTTGGTGTACCGGGTTAACGCCCCTTTGCTGCCGTATAGCAAGCCGGCTTGTCCGTAGTATCGGTGCCAAGGAGCGAGTGATGACCACCATCTTGAACCACCTCGTACGTACGCCGGAGCACGTTGATGAGGAAACGAGAAAAGAAGAGTTGACGGTCACAGATCCGAGAGATCGTCACTAAAAAAGCTTTAGCGCCTCTAGAAAGTACTTTAGATGTCACCAACATCACGGCAGAACTTTATTCCGTGCAGAGAAAACATTGAACATCGAGTCTCCCTCGGTCATATCGAGCTCTCGAAACCTAGCAGCTCTTGGACAATGAGACAAACCCATCTCATCACACCATCAGAAGCTCTTCGCCGAGTCTTCCTCCCATTTCTAAACGACGCATCAACAAGAACCTACTCCACCCGCCCAACCCTCACCCTCACCCGCAAACCCAACCCCCCACAATGCCTCTCTCGCCCCCGTCCTCCCCCCCTCCGCCCACCACATGCGCGCCCCGCATCCACCAGCACCCAAACAGCCCTCTTCAGACCATTTGCCCCTCCCGCCCCCAAACCCGCCCAATTCGGTCCCAAAGACAACACCTCAGACCGACGGCCCCGGGACGAAGAAATCTCCGCCTACAAAGTCTACATGGTGCAGCCCACCGACTCGCGCCTCACGGAACCGTGCCTCCTCTCCGACGTGCTCTCCAGCCGCGGGCGCGACGAAAAGGGCAAATTCACGCAATTCGTGCAGGAGGTCTCGCCGCCGAGCGAAGAGCGGCCGTACCCCGTGTGCAAAATGTATGACAAGAAAGCGGCGCGGGAGGCGGAGGAGGCGAAGCGGAAGACGGCCAAGGTGATGAAGAGGACGAGGGGGCAGTTGAAGCAGCTGGATTTGAATTGGACGGTTAGCGATAACGACTTGGGGCATCGGATGGCGAGGGCGAAGGAGTTTTTGGAGAAAGGGTGGAAGGTGGAGGTTGTGTTTGGGAGTCAGAGGAAGAGCGGGTGGGCGAAGAAGAGGGAGGTGACTTTAGAAGAGGCGACTGGGGTGTTGGAGAAGATTAGGAAAGCTGTGGGGGAGATTGAGGGAGCCCAGGAAAAGGAGATGCAGGGAGTCGTTGGCAAAGAGGCGATTCTGTTCTTTGAGGGCAAGGCGAAGAAATAGGGAACTGGAAGATATTTTACAAGAACATAAAACTATGATACCATCCAAAAGCTAGTCAAGAAATCTAGCAGATTCCTAACAGCTGCAAGTGAGGCACCACCGGAATTCTTGAACTCCATATCCCATCATGCTTCTCCTTCATCTTGACCTCCTCTCATACACATCATCCGCACCGCCATTTTTCCTTTTCACGAAAAGAAGAACCCAAAGAGATCTCCAATCTCTCCTCTCCTGACATGACTCCTTCAATCCGATGCACAAGATACATCCAACAACGACAATGTGGTCTCTCATCCGAAGCCTCTCTTCTAGTCCCATGCCTACAAATCCNTCCAATCCACCCAAATCTCACCCATACCTGCACAACTCGATTCATCTCTCCAAAACCAAAACAAATCGCCAACATCTCCACAACCTATCATCCACCCCCCCCCATCGCCGATCTCCCTCTCCCTTCATTCTTTCCTCCTCTATACTCCCGCTCTACAAACCAAAGACAAAAGGAATGATTGCAATCAGTCCATGCCCCAGCCCCGCACATCGACACGCAGACACGCGCGTAAGCATCAACGAGACGCCGGAACGCGCTATTCGAAACCACGCACACGAGTCTCCTGCGTCGGACCGTACCGCTTCTCTCACGGTATAGAGTCAGAAGTGCGAGCAGTGCAGATGGCCAGAGTGCGTGCAAAGAGACCAACGAGCTGCATTGCTTGGTCTCCTTACTGCAGCTTAGCTTCACGGTCCATGTCTGTCTGTCTGTTGCTGAGTTGGTCGTCTGTTCATGACTGCACAGATTCCCATGCGAGGTAGGCTGAGTTTCAATTACATTGCGATTGTTTTCCGAGTCGACGCTGTAGCGCTATGACGGTGATACACTGCGAGAGGTAGTTGATTGGCTGTGATGACTGCGAGGCGCCGAGTGCGAGATTCGTTGCCAGTGTGGTGAAAGTCATAATATAAACAGTTGCAAGCTTGTTATAGATACACAAAATAAGGTAGAGTAGTAAGGAACATTCTCATAAATGAAGTCATGACCTCGTTGACCGATGAAATCCAAATTCCTCCATCATACAAAGGCTTGCGCCCAATCTCTAATCCAAAATCGAATGCCAGTCATGACATTCCATTCATGCAAGGATACAATTGAACAGACGAGAGAGGGAGGAAAAGCAGCTAAAGATAACTCGCGGCGCTTGCGCAGAATGTACATGGAATGCTAAAGATCATGAAGACACTAATCGGCCATGAAGTCGTGAGCGGCTTACGCCAGCGTTAGTTACTCAAAACAAAAAACAACGTAATACGCATGCCAGGATAATCTTGAGGACGTATCGTGTGGCCCGTGGGACTTAAGGATCATTACAATGTAGCGTTGGCTGACGACTGAGAGGCTAGGTTGGGAACCAAAGAAGACTAGTTGACGATACGATGAGCCCTAGATCACGTGGAATCTTGAATCTTGGTATCGAAAGAGAGAAATAATCACCTTGACAACGACACTGGACGATACATCCAGATCTGGAATAGCCAACGACGGAGGCGCTAGGGGTGTGGCTTCGTGTGAGTAGTAGGCAACGAGCGGGTAATGTTTCGTTGGTATTTCGCTGCCTGTATGACTGCTTGGCCCTTTTGCATCCAAGTATGAAAACCATCAAGCGAATCAGTTAAAGGAAGGTCCTCGTGAACAGGCTCGACGTCCGCATAGACAGAGCAGATTCTGCTCGGAGCCTGAACACTCCAAGGGGACATCTTTTTTCTAGCAACAAAGTAGTAGCAGTAGAGTATCTGGGCAAGCTTTGTTACTCTCGATGTGAACCGTTCATCTGGGCTGTCGCCAACGACTGCCCACCATGAGACACGCCAGCGGAGGCTCACTAGTGTTCGTCCCAGCTGGTCAATCAGACTTTGGATATCTGCATCAGATTTACCGCCTTTGGTGAGTTCGTTGACAGACTTCTGCAATGCGTCGAAGGCTTCAATTTCTAGTGCTCGTAAGATGATGCGAGTCAACTGCGCAGCGAAGATGATCGTGCGTTGATCCTGTTGGTCCTCGACATCTAGAGCACGTCCAGGCACAGATAGGTTGTGCGGCGAGATCTCGTAACTATTCCTGCTCGGCATGTTGTTCCACTGGATTGATCGATCCTTTTGTGGTTGAGATTATTAGCAATTCTGGGGAGACCAACACTACAAGCCTCTTAGACTGGACTTACCACAACACTGGCACTTGAATCGTATTCTCGGACGCACTGTAACCATGACGATCTTGACTGCTTGTTTTTCACGAAGTCTTGAAGCTCGCAAGTCTCCAATCCACACGACTTATGGATCTTCGCCAAGGTTTTGAAGTACTTCGACAGATCCAGAGTATACGAGGAACCGGACGAGTGTCGGACTCGGATGTCGTATCGCAGTTGGCATGACTCGAGGCGATCAAGGAGTCTGGACACGTTGAAAGCTGTAGGTACCGCAATTACGAGTCTCCGACTTCCATCAAGAACCGAGGGACTGATAGCATGTTGAACTGGGATCAATCAGGACCTCTGACAAGGTGTAAGACGACATTGCAAGACCCACATATTGCATTGCATGTATCCTCTTTGACCATGTCGCTGAAATTTGCAGGGGTACAGGACTGATCCCACAGTTTGACCTTTGTAATCTGGCGACACCCCTCGCACGGAAGGCCGCCTTTGCACTACAACATGATTAGCCAACTCTCATACTATCCAACCACATCTGCTTACCGTCATTTTCATTGTCCGGCACCGGATACAAACATTGCCGTCTTTACGTTTCTGCGCTGCAGCTATGGCAGTCGCCGTGGGGAGTGGTCCTTTTCTCTTGCCTTTCCCCGAACCGTTCCGGGAAAGGATTGGACTTCCGTGTGGAGAATGGCCATACTCCCGAATGATCGACAAAGAACCCGATCTGGAGCCTCTAGTAGGTGTAGGTCTGTTTGAGTTTTTTCGGAAAGTGAGATTGGGCGGGCTAGATGGAAGGATGGTGGGCTCAGAAGTTGAAATGAGTGGTTGATGCTGGTGCCGCCCCGGTCCCTGTATCGCGGGCATGTAGTCTGGGTAGCAGCCTGCTGAAGGTGGATAGGAAGATGTGAGATCTGGTTTGTAATGTCCGCTGGACGCCCCGATCTTAATAGCACCTGGGTGATCTAAAGTTGCAAAATCGAGTGCTGAGTCTCGTACAAAATCCGGAGGCCAAGCGTGATCACGAGCGGTTAAATCAAGACCGTAGGACCCATATTCTGTGTCGGTCGAGGTACCGAATTGATGTCCGAACTGAAATGGATCCTGTTGTTGCCATGAAAGCTCTTGAGGAGTCAGGACATCTTGACTAGCAGGCAACACATTATACCCGGACTCTTCAATCAGGCCTCGATCATGAGCAAAATCGATCTCAGGATCTTGACGCATCCCAGTATTGACTCTCTTCGCTACATCGAAAGACGGATGGTGGAAAGGGTAGGCGGACCCGGGGTCCAAGAATTGAGCAGAATTGGTCTCCAAGTCCAAGCCGCTCGTCGCGTGTTGAGAAAAGCTTGAGCTAGTGGAGCTGCTCGTCATTTGCTGACCAGTCGTTTGTGAAAGTCGGTGTTCGAACCTGCCAGAGTCCGGAAGATGTGGGCTACGAGCGCTTCTAGCTTGATCGTGAAGGCGTGAGTGTTGGGTAAAACTTCCCTCGACAGAGTATGAATTCTGCGGCATCCTCTTCTGCTTTGTCGAATTCTGACGTTGATGACGAAAATCAATGATAGAAGGATGAAGTGGATCATTGTCTTGCAAGCTCGACGGCCATTGGGAGATAGCGTCGATCTGAATACCCCGTGAGCTTTGATCATCATGCCCAGGGGCCGACAGAGCGAACGTTTGTAGGTGACTCCAAGGCTCTCTCTCCTTTACCGAAGAGGAGCCTCTGTACTGCAGAATAGCAGCGGAATCAGACCTCTCAAACCTCCCGGTGTCCCACCCCCTTGCTGGTGCACTATGAGCTTGACTTGGGCTGTATCGATGTGTTAGCCAAGGGTTCGATGTTTTTGAAGCGGGGAAGATTTTAGCGGGTAGATGGGATATACTTGTAATCAAAGTTGGCCAAAACATCGTCTGAATCTTCTCCTAATACACGAGAGGGGTTTAAATCGATCCATGTGCGTAACTCATCGTGAAAATCTCCATCATCATCAAAGCCATCGTCAAAGCTGGCTTGGCCAGTGGCAATTTCCACATCGTCAAGTGGCGCACAGCAGTCGGAAGCGAGGTTGGCGGAATCAAGGTGTTCGTTTAGGTTGAACAGGTTGCAATCACTGCATTGGGAGGAAAGTTTATGTTGCATAGCTTGTGTCACAGGTAAGGATTGTCGCAGACTGCGTCCTGAACAAGCTTCTTGAACTCAGCGCGGCGGCTGCCCCCTGCCTCTCTTGTACTCGAGATTCGGTCAAGGTGTGAAGCAACTCTCCACCCTATGCCGGGCGAGGCTATGAAGAGTCATGCGCTCCACCAATCATAGTCCATGAATTCCAGGCAACGAGGCTTCGACACGCGATTGTGTTTGGAAGAGGTTTAGTGGGGTCGGGGTCAGGGACGCTTAGAATCGGTACTGCACGTGCGAAGGCCATTGCCAAATACCAATGCTCCATGCTCCATGCTCCAACGGGTGTCACGGTGGAAGGGTAAGGTATTCGAGGTCAGTGAGTGACGCCATTGGCCCTGATCAGTCAGACAGAAACCTGTTCAAACCGTATTCTCAAACAATGAAACATGCACTTTGGAGCCAGCCAGACTCCGCTCACCGAAGCATGAGCTCTCGTTGGTTAGATCGCGCATGCACATGATCGGACTGCATGGCTTTGATGGGTCAATTGGCTAAGTAAGGTAAGTAAAAGTCGTGCTAACATGTGCCATGACGAAGTGACCTGACGCTCTCCTTAGCTACATTCGAAAATTGGCCAATCCCTTAGCGCGCATATGTCAAATCATTTGACCCGCAGATTAGCGACAAAATCCTCCGAAGATCCCCAAACGCAGGTGGCCGGCGGTATCCGACATGTCTTCAGACCGCAAACAAGGGCGGTCTCAAGCGTTAGGCCAACCTGGTGGTGGCTTTGCTGTGACAGCGCATCATCCACGTGAACTCAATCCAATTCCATACCCAATCAACCTCTCGAGGCTGTCCGGTAACGGCGACGATACTATTACTTTGTTCCCCATGCCATCCCGGAGAGCAGCGAATTGAGCCTTTAAAAACTGCTTTTAGCAACACTGACGTTGCCAAAGCAAATTCTGGGGCGCTGCTACTGCATCATATCACTCACGATCTAAAGCACATCTCATACCGTACAATACTTCTCTACCTCTGGTAGGTGTCACACTGGGTGACACAGCCCCTCATGACAATGACCGTGGATATCCTTGCGGCTAGATGTTGGCGATCGAACAAGAAAATCGAGCCAAGTGGGCAGTGAAGGAACGACAACAAAAGGCTCGACGACTAATGGAGCGGAAAGACACTGACTTGAAAAGGAAGGTACCACAGACCTGGTAAAAGCCTTACCCGCAGAGGAGAACAGGTCAGCATGCACGGACAGCTTCTTCCCATTCCTTTCGCTTCTGTACACTAGGCAACATTGGTCAGATTTGGAGTCAGGCGCGCAGACGCCTCGTAAGCGATGTCATTGTTCTGGAGAATATGTACTATATGTGAAGAATAAAGTAATCTCATCACACTCCTTTTCTTACCCCAGATTATTGTGCGATCTACGCAGGGATCTCTTCTGGGGAATCTGCAAGGCGAGCCCTGAGAGCGCCTCTAAGTACTTTATTAGGTCTGCACCAAAATCCTGGATTACACTCATGAATGACAGCGCTTCGAGAGAACCGCACCCTTCAAACATGACATTTGAAAGAATAAGATATTAGAGTAAGCTATACTTCTGTGGAATTATACCTCAAGGACAACATATTCTCAGAAAACCATACCCCCACGCCAACCACGCCAAAGAAAGCATCTGATAGGGCTGTTACTAGTGCTGTCCAGGACTCTGGGTGCAGACCTCTGTACCCTAGTGGTGCCGCAGCGAAAGCCTCATTTGACGATCCCCAAACGTGCCTCGTCCTCGGTAAGGCCTATTGTTTTGCCTACCGCAGCTCTTCATCGACACTCGCACACGTGGATATCCTCTCTCTACCTGATCTAAACATGGCAGATGTACTACCAGCGGACCCAAGGACTTTATTGACCCCACCGAAAGCCATACCACAGCCTATAGATACCAGGCAGGCAGCCCAGGGATCAGCGCCTGCATCTGTAACTTTGCCCACTAATCCTCCAGGCGTTCGAAGTGGGCACCTGAACCTCGACACGTTTTCTCCAGTCAACCAGAATGGTAGCTTCGCCTTCGATCGTGTGCTTCGAAGCGGAGAGGTGCATAAACGCACCCGGAAAACCAAGGTCTTCGCCCATCCCACTACAAGGCATACCTTTCACTAATGCACCTGCTTGCAGCAATGGAAATCCTTCTACCTCGTCCTTCGCCCTAACCTCCTCTCGCTCTACAAATCTTCCACCGAGGAGCGTCTCCTCAAACAAATACGCCTCAACGACCTCAACACCGTCGGCTACCTCAAAGACCCAAAAGGCCGCCGGCAACACCTCTTCGGCCTCTTCTCCCCCGAACGCAATTACCATTTCCAAGCAAAAAGTGATGCCGATGCTAAGGCTTGGGTAGAATTAATCAAGCGGGAAGCACCACAACTCGACGAGGATAGACCGACGGACCTCAGTAGCCCAATTGCCCACGAGAGCCATCCGGATAGGCAATCAGGCTATGAACGCTGGGGCTCCAGCTCGCCCGAACCGTTGGAGGTGCCGGGTCGGCAATCTACTACACGGGATGGGATCAGGATACCAGGAATCCGACGGCCCTCGGCGCATGAGCTTGAATACTCAGGCGATGAGCTGGCTCACTACTCCGACTTCTCAGATACGCCCTCTCAGAGTTACGGCCAGTCTTCATCATTCGGGTCATATGTCAAGCGAAATCAGAGAGGTGCTCACAAAACCGGCAATGTACCATATGCGGAGCCGACGCAGCCGCCATCGACAGTGCGAAACGTGAGCCAGTCCAGTGGCTTTCATGTTGACCAAAAAGATGACGAGCGGGTGATATGGCATGGCTACCTCCTCTGTTTGAAGACAAAAGGCGGCGTCAGACAATGGAAGAGGCTATGGGTGGTTCTTCGACCCAAGAACTTAGCATTCTACAAGAATGATGAAGTAAGAACACCCTTATACCTCATTCCTCCCTCCAAGATTCAAGAAACTTACTCACCAATTACAGGAATACGCCGCCAACCTAATCATCCCCCTCTCCAACATCATCAACGCCGTCGAGATCGATCCTATATCCCGCAGCAAAGCCCACTGCATGCAGATCATCGCCGAAGAGAAAAGCTATCGTTTTTGCGCCAGCAACGAGGACGCTCTGGCGGAGTGGCTTGGTGCTCTGAAAAGTCAGCTTGCGAAGAGGAAGGAGAAGAAGAGTGGGACGTCATGATGTGGATGGATGGGTGATTCTATGTTTTGGGAAGTGTATATATGAGATGTGACGCAAAATACCCAAAAGTGCTTTTATATTATCAAACAATATCTTTGGAGACCTCCAATATACCATTGGCTGCGAGAGCATGCACTACGTTTGCAACGGAGCTGTTGATGCGTACGGCCTCGACTGTTGTACCTTTGGCAGGTATCTTACTGCCCTGGATGATTAATATATGGGTATCATGCGCTACGATCTATTTTCAGCCGAGCGAAACGCTCTAGCCAGAATCCATCATATTCTTTCCCCACCACCAGCTCACGGCGGCTTCATCCCAACATGCTCATCCGGCAACCAGAACACCACCTCCCTATCCGCCGTCGCGCACATGTTATACCTCGGATTCCACTCCACCACGCTCGCCCGCCCTTTACACGGTAGTCCGCACATGGGCTTGATCTCCTTTGTCTCTACCTCCACCTGCCCCTGCGTATCCCACACTATCGCATCCCTATCCCCTCCACTGCCCCCGATCAGATACCGCCCATCGGCGCTAAAACACACATCGCCCTGTCCCAGCGCGCCCGGCGATCCGGGCGCTGCCCGTAGGTTTGTAGGCGCGTGAGAGCGCTTGCAGTGTGCGCGGAGGGTGCCGTCGAAGGCGTCGAGGAGGAGATGCCCTTGCGGGTGATTGGAGGCGAGGAGGAGCGATTTGCCGTCGTTTGAGAATTCGAGGCGGGTCCAGTCCGGTTTGGGGGACTGCAGCTGCTGGGCGGAGAGGTAGGGGCGCATGTCGAAGGTTGCGAAGGGGGGTTTGTCGTAGTTGCGGAGATCGTAGAGGAGGACGGACTGCGTGGAGGCGGAGGCGATGGCGATAACGGTCGCGGAGGGGTCGTAGGCGGCGAGGTAGGGGGTCGAGAGGTTGAGGCGGGCTTGCGGGGAGGGGGAGGAGAGGGACCAGAGGCGCACGGTGTTGTCGAGGGAGGTGGAGAGGAAGGTGTCGGCGGAGGGGCAGAGGCAGAGCGAGGTGACGGGTTGCGTGTGGCCGCGGAAGTAGCGCAGGAAGGCGTTGTCGTGCGTGGAGAGGTAGCGGATGCAGTCGTCCTCTTTGGTGCTCGCGTAGATGATGGAGGTGGCGTGGTGGGTGAAGCGGGCCAGGTGGACGCCATATTTCTGGCTCATGAGCGTCTTGATGTTCTTGCCTTCTTTGGCGTTGTAGAGGAGGAGGGAGTCGTCGGAGCAGGCGGCCAGGCAGAATTCGCCAGAGTCGTCAAAGTCGAGGGATGTGACGGAGGCTTCTGGTTTGGAGAGTTTGAATTGCTGGTAATAAATTAAGCTTAGCTTCGTGCGTTGAGAGGTTGACGGAGTGGGAGGAGAGGGCGGAGGTGTTACCTTGGTTGGCCGAAAGGTTCCTATGACTTCTGAAGTCTTCTGAGTAAGTTGCGGTCCCCCTGGAGGTGGTGGTGGAACCACAAGAGGGCCGGCCATTGTGAGGGCCCTCAGCTGAAGGCGGATCTCAAGAATTTATCGGGGATGGAGGGCAGACATGGTCACAATTGATAAGAGTATTAAGCCGACGAAGGGGAACTGTGGCACAATCAGATGGTCGCGAACTCTTGGAAATTGTAAAAGACCTGGTCCATTGATACTCTCGCTGATTGTGGAAGCCCTACAGCTAGACTTCAAAGGGACGGATGAACTCAAGATGTCACGTGAGTGGTGTACTCTACAGACTCGGTCTCAAAAACATGCATGTAGCAAGGAGCTATAAGAGATCTGGAGAGTATCATTGATTTGTCTACTTGTTATGTGTCTGACAAACCCTCATCGATATTGTAACATTGATGTCTCCGGAAGGACCTATCCTTCGCGTCTCAGCATTGTATTATTTACAATCTGCGCTTGCCTAGCTGTAGCATGATTTCAACAGGCTCAGCAGCTAAAGCTACCCTCCACAGATAAAACAGTTTTCCCCAAGCTGACCGTGATGCCCTTGCTCCTTGTGCCTTATCCTGTCCGTGTAGCCCATCCAGTGGAAAGGCGCAGGATCGTGGAGCCAGTCACGAATTTTTCTTAAACCACACATGTCATTCTCAAACTCAGCGCATTTTTCATTATAGCTAGCGTCTGTCCACTTGTACGTGCTTTGCATGAATCCTTCCTCGCCTTGCTTGCGACAGGAATTGAAATCAATGATTACTGCAGTATCCTCCACAGTGACCATGATATTGTTAGGATTGATGTCGTTGTGGACGATGCCGAGGCTGTGGAGATGCTGGATACCTTGCTCAATCTCGCGAAGACAATTCTGGGTATCGAAAGGTCGAGGGTCATGATAGATGCGCTCTACTAGATTCTGGTGGTATCTGGTGAAGCAGAGACTCGTAATGCGACCTCCAATGACGATGCAGCCGTGGTAGACAGCAACATTCGGGTGTGGATGCTTTATAAGAATCTCACCGATTCTAGCTTCTCGAAGCACGAGTTCTCCCAGAGCATTTGGTGCTCTTGAATTGTAGGATGACAATTTTGGGTGCTTCTCCCAGCAGTCCTCCGGCGTTAGGTTTGATGCTATTGTGAGTTCGTCAGGCAAGGCAGGGCAATAGTTGTCAGCAGGAATGGGTGTAGGCTCAATCACAAGCTTCGAAATGTCGACACTAGCGGCAATAGTGGTGCGTTGGGAGGTGCGTGCTTGGTAGAATTTGTCGCCGTCCTGAAGCAAGACTGAAGTATGTGAGAATTCGTAATCGTCTTCGCCCCCCCCCTCTACCTGTGTCTCGACCTCTACTGCCGTGAGAATATTCATCGTGTTGTGAGAGCGTCAGGTAAAGTGATGACATAGAAACAGTCAAAGCATTGAAAGCATTTACCAGTATTGATGGGCTATCTGAGAGAACCCACGAACAGCTGTCATGAGAAGCGAGAAGATTGTGAATTGGAAATTCGCTCAATACCCGGGGTAGACTTGCTTTTGAGGGAATTGCATGCCAAGAAGGTTACGTGCATGGGGGAAGGTAATCCTACCTACCTATTGGGATCACATGAACAGAATTATGAGCGGAAAGTGACAAATCTGTAGCCAATCATCATGTCAGTCTCACTTCACTCAATCTCCCAATACCCTCCCCTCCGTTTTATGAAAAGATGTGTTCTTGAGGTAGAAGCCCGAAAGCATAACACTTTTGTTCTATAGTCGAGTACAGAATATGCGCGAGATCTGTCATGGAAAACGGAAACTTGGACATTCTCTCAATATCAAGCTCAGTCTTGCGAGCGGTACAGAGGTCTGCACCAAAAGTCCTGGACGCCAAGCCTCGTATATGATGCCAGAAAGGTAGGTCACTTATCTCAATATAATGCTAAAAGAATCCTTAAAAGTACTGAGGTGCTATTTCCTGAGGGTAAATTTCTTTAAATCTATCTTAACTGTTTTCCTAGGGCCCGGAGTTATAAGACTCTTTCTCACTCACGAACCCTTCTTGGACGTTAAAAAGGTAGATCACTCACCTTGATCAAACATTGCAATTGCCGTCGAAAGTACTGAGGTACCACCTCCTAGGGGTATAATCCTTCAAATCTATACAAGCTAATCCTTCAAATCTATACAAGCTGTTTCTCTAGGTTCCAGAGTTGTATGATTCTTTCTCACTCAAGAATCTTTCTTGTCCAGGACTTTGGGTGCAGACCTTCGTACCAGTGGCTGATCTATCGGCAACCTGCGTGAACGACAAACACGGAAACAGTTGTTATAGCAGAAAAGGTCCCAAATGCAGTAGCAGAAACCCCAGGCCAGAAATCTATGTTCGCAAAAAGATGGATTGCAAAATTGATGCGATGTTTACGTTATTGTATTGTACTTGAGCTACGAGGGGATCACTAACATCGCCATGTGTGATAAGCATATAATTGTGGTATAGTAAACCGGAGCGAGATTGGTTTTGATTTTGATGTTTCCTTATTTTTTTTCCCAGGATCTCTGGATTATCTCAGCTTCAGACATACCTCTTTGACAGATCTTTAGACACATGTCATAGTCCATAGTAAATCTTGGCACCTAGCTAGGCTCGGCCGTCAGTGGTGTCAAGTCCTGCCATGCTGTGTATCGATATGGGATGCGGAATCGTGTCGACAACTGAAAACATCGATGTTTTAAAGAGAGTTATTCACCTCGTGGAACATGGAACAAATTAGTACCGGGATTGATGTGGCAATGAATAGGTGGTCTCTTGATCGGGTTGGCAAGTATAGCCCACGAGACTGCAGCCTTATAATCACAAGGCTGCGCTCTTTTACATTGAGAGAAATCCGCCAGAGATAACGAATCTATGATCTGTCTGGCATGTTACGAGACTTTCCTTGGATCTTACGACCAAAAAACCGCCAGGCTGAGGGAAAGCTTCGCCCCAACGCGGCATGCTTGACAGAGACATGCAAAAATCCCACTGTTAGATCTGAGAGGCTGATTGTAGTGGCCGCATTCTCGTTTTCATTGGCTCTCTGGTGGCGAGATTCCTTCGAAAGAGTTGTGCGAACTAGGCGATGCTGCAGAGAAGAATGGGGCAGTGCCGTGAAGGAGTAATCCATTCGAAGCCCCTTCAGTGTGGATTTGCTAGCCTCTTGCGCACTTTCATGCTTCTCACCCAAATTGTCTTCTTCTTCTTCTTCTTCTTCTTCTTCTTCTTCTTCTTCTTCTTCTTCTTCTTCTTCTTCTTCTTCTTCTTCTTCTTCTTCTTCTTCACCTTCACTGTGCACGTCATGCGGAAAGGACTCTCTCTCGTCTTATGTTTTCTCTACAGCAAGTCAAGCACGGCAACTCGCACGTGTTATTGGCCAGATGAATCCGTCGTCCCTAGCTCGTTTGATTACACGCCCTGTAACCTGACAGCGACTGGTATTGACAGCGCATGTTGCAGCTCAGGAGACCCTTGTTCTGCGAATGGCTACTGCCAAAATAGTTCCGGGTACCTTTACCGAGGAGGCTGTACTGATAGCACATGGGGTGCCGACGAATGCTGTCCAAACTGCAGAAATGGTACCGAGTCCATCATTCCCCCCCCCTAAACAAGCCACACACTTTACAAACAAATCATGAGCGGTTCTTAACAGTGTATTAGTTGCAAGGGATTCCTACAGCAATATCTATCCGTGCCCTCTCGTGAACGGTTCTTTCACAAGCACATTCTGCTGTATCGAGGTTGCGGGAAACCAAGCGGGCGTTGCTGGCTGTTGCGATAGAGTGATCGATCTTGGCGGCCAAATAATCCACGGCCAGGATCGTAGCGCAGCCAATGCTCCTAGCACGGTTACGCAATTGCTTTCCACCAAATCCTCAAGTACTACAACAGCTTCTACAACGACAGGAGCTTTGTATATCTCGTCAAGCATACTAACATCTAGCACATCAGCAAGTGCTCTACTTGCGGCAGCGACATCCTTCTCCCAACCATCACTGCCATTGAAGAAGAACGTTAAGATCGGTGTAGCGATTGGCGTGTCGCTGGGCGTGTCTTTGATTTTAGGCCTAGTCGTTTTTGTCGTCCACGAGCGCAGGCTTCGAATTAAAACGCAAAAGGCGGTGGTCGAAGCGCAAAAGGCGGTTGCCGATATACTTGGTACTTGTGACATGAGCCGAGCCGTGAGGACGTCCCCGTCAAGTTGTGAGGTGCAAGGTCAGACAGGGCCGCAAGAATTGGAGCATACACAGTCGCAGCCCGGGGAACTCTATGACGGAGAGGTGTATGAAGCTGATATAAGAATTTGAGTGCTGGAGGATAGTGGTACTGGAGCACCAAGTCTGGGCTTCCCAAATCATGGCTGTCGTGGGAAAGGGGTTTTACTTTTACGTACCGAAATAAATTGCTTCTCCATTTTGCTTCATCACGGACTACTCGTAGGTTACCTAGGTAGAGGGGTTGGTTTGCCAATCGAACAGGAATGAACTCTTAATGCCCCCAACAGACGGCGCCCTCGTACTGCTTTCCATAAATACCTTTTGGTATTGTTAATCACTGAAATGAAAATCCAAATCATATTACATGAATGCTTGGAACTGCGACATGGTGACTTGATGAGAGTACAAGATAGTGCTTACAAATGTATTAGTCAGATGAGTGTGGCGATAAGCCAATGAGCCAATGGTACAAGATGTGATCGACCGGGATCTAGATTAGTGTGGGGAGGTGGAAGGCTGAGGTGCTTCTGCTTCAAACTTTCTTCGGTCAAATTTGGAGGCTGACTTGTCTTCAGCACAAGACTCGACAGCTGGCTTACACATGTCTTCCATGTTGCCAACCTCTCTGACCGTGCATACACTGCGCCGACTCTCACAATGACTCTATCGAAACATCCTGTCTCACGCTGACAAGATTGAGAAGACGTGACGGTGTGAAATTGAAATTGAAATTGAAATTGATTCTACTTCCCTCCTGCGCCGGTGCAATGTCTACTACCACAGGGTAAGTCTTCAAAGAGTACACCATCCAAGCAGACGCTGATCTTTCTTCGGCGAATTAGGTCATTCATCGCAGGCGGTATTGCAGCTTGTGGTGCTGTTACAGCCACTCATCCTTTCGAAACCATCAAGATCCGGTAATTCATGTCCGCAATCAGAAAAATCGACGGCAAGACTGATCCCAAGGGCGAACAGTCTGCAACTGCAAGGAGAGCTACAAGCCAAAAAAGACGCTCCACGGTTGTACAGAGGTGCTTTCCACGGCGTGGGTGTTATCTTGAAGAACGAAGGGCCAAAAGGCTTGTACCGAGGGATTGGGGCAGCGGTAATGCTATGCGCCAATTGTGTCTCTTGGCGCAAGACTGATGCCGCGCACAGTATGTATACCAGATGGTCCTCAATGGCTGTCGCCTAGGCTTCTACGAACCCCTCCGCAAGTCCCTTACTACCGCCATCTTCAAAGATTCCAACGTCCAATCCCTCGGCGTCAACATCTTCTCTGGTGCCGCATCTGGCATGTTAGGCGCTGCGGCTGGCTCTCCTTTCTTCCTCGTCAAGACTCGCTTGCAGTCTTTCTCACCCTTCCTTCCTGTGGGCACTCAACACGGGTACACAAATGCAGTGGACGGGTTTCGGAAGATCAATCGTGCCGAGGGAGTCAAGGGCCTCTATCGAGGTGTGGGAGCGGCCATGGTGAGGACGGGGTTCGGAAGTAGCGTTCAGCTACCGACGTATTTCTTTGCGAAGCGGAGGTTGATAAAGCATCTGGATATGCGAGAAGGATATGCGCTGCATCTGGCAAGTAGCGCGTGTAGTGGATTTGTGGTTTGCTGTGTCATGCATCCACCAGGTAAGCTCTCCGAATCTCCTCAAAGGATGCGCAACGCTGATAGCAGAATCACGAAAGACACGATAATGTCGCGGATGTACAACCAAACGGGTAATCTGTACAAAGGTGTGTTCGACTGCCTAATCAAGACGGTAAAAACCGAAGGACTCTTGGCCATATACAAAGGCTTCTTTGCGCACTTAGCAAGGATCCTGCCACACACCATATTGACCTTGAGTCTTGCGGAGCAGACGAACAAGTACATGCGGAAATTCGAAGATAGAGTATTGCCGGCGACGGTCAAGGACAAAATATAGAAGGACTCATGGGCACTTGCATATATAATGGCATGTATTAACAGCAAACGTTTATTTTGCATGATACGTTGGCGCCTCAACAAGACTGCAGTCGTGGTGAAAGGGGAAAACAACCAAACACCCCTACCCCTACCCATACAACTCCAGCACATTCCCGAACACCTTCCCGATCCCCATCCACACCCCCCAAAACACATCCAGAGATCCCAAACCAATGGAATCAAGCCGTTGCCACCAGAGACTTTCCTGGGCTGTGGCGGAAGGGGCTCGCCATATGGGACCTAGGCAGGTGGATAGGGGAAAAGGCTGAGTGGGTTTCCTCCTCTTGCATCATGGACAATGGACAGACACGCCCTTGCTATCGCAATGTTCACAATCTGATAGGCGAAAAAGCCAATGCGTCGCATCGCTAATCGCATGTGCGGATGGATGACTCCAATTCTGTTCTGCTAGTTGCCTTTTCCAATATGAATAGCTACCCTATCTATTCGTGCTACCCGAACACGAGCAGATGATGCCAATAACGTCTGTACTCGAGATGTACTCATTCGGTTCTTTGATTGCCCCCGCGCTGCTCCTTGCCTCCGCAGCCGCGGTCACGACACCGCCTGATCTCCTTCTCACCAGCCCCGACGCGTCCAACGCGCTCGCCAACCTGCCCAACCGGACACTCGTCCCACCTTCAAAGTGCGCCCACACCTTCCCCGTGGGTCCCCCCAGCCAGCTAATTCATAAAACCCCCAGCGCCCTCCCCCCCTTCCCCTACATCTACACCATCCCCATCGCCCCTGAAACCTTCATAAACTTCTCCTCCCACAGCGCCCCCATCGACGAACTCTCCACCCTCCAATGCATCCTCTCCGTGTACGAAGACCTAGACGCCGCCATCACAGCCGCGCTGCACGACCGCGATCCCGAGCGCGTCATCCCGCAACGGTACCTGCGGACGGACGCGCAGCGCGCGTCGTTTCTCATCACGACGGTCGACAGGCGGATGAAGTGGACGACGTGCGGGCAGATGCTGAAGGCGCTCTCGGGGTTTTTGAACTCGTGGGAGTATGTCGGGCTGAGGTTTGAGGTGATGGTGGAGGGGGTAATGGTTGGTGATGGGGTGCTGGAGGGGAGGTGAAGGGGTGGTGCTGTTGCGGTTGCTGAGATCGGTGCTGCGGGGATGATGGATCGGGGTGGACGGGTGGTGATTAGTCGAAGGGTTTGGAAGCAGTGCCGAGGTTTGAGATGTGGGGGGCGGCCAAGAAGAAGGGGGGAATACTGTAGAGGTGACGCTGCACGTCGTCCAGGCTGTTTCGTATTCTCCAAGGTTGGCAGCATTCCGAGATTGGGTGTACAGGTACAAGACGAATGCGAGTCCCGTGGAAGGTACTGTGGGCACAATCCAGATTCAAAAGCGAGACAGACCTTCAAGCTAGCAATTGTTAGACATTAATTGGAAAATTTAGGGCATAGCGCTGACAGTCGTCATGGATAGACAGTCCTTCCCCCCTCCTTGCTTCTGAGAGCTTATGTGCTTTCACAGATAAGCCTCTGGAGACGTTGGTTCCTATTCAATCGTTGAATTTTCATAATACCCTGCGTACTATTCCCAGTGGCGACCACAATTCGGTCGTTGCTCAATCGAATACGATTGATATAGAAGTAATCAGGATGACGCAAATGCGCAGGGTTATAGCGTCGTTCACCAACGTGCAGTTATATCGACTGTTCTTCTCCAGACCCTGCCTAAGCGGTACAACCCCTTAGCCCGACAGATCCAATACAGGGTCAACGCCCGACTTCGGTCCCATGTCTGCAACCTGCTTCGCATATCCTGACCCTTTCTTCTCATGCAGCGCCTTGTACATCCGTGCGCAGAGATTCAACTCCCCAGATCGACTTCTCCTTAGCGACAGAAGTGCTGCTCGCAGTGCAAACAAACTCTTCTGTGCATCCATAAGGCCCATGCTGTCGTGTAAGCAGTAGGGCATGGAGCGCATGATGTTTGTTGCATTCTCCAATCGGCCGATTTCGCCGTGCTGGACAAGCATTTGTTGGGTTGTGGCTTGTAGAGAGGTAGGTGTTTCGGAAGTAGGAGTTGAAAGGGCGGTGGAGCAGATGTTGGCGATGGTGCTGCTGATGGCTATTTTGAGCCCCCAGTAGAGAGTTATGATCTTGGCCATTCTGAGATTCGGGAAGGAGAACGGCCGGATTTTGTTGCATACGGATGCCCAATCTGGGCCTTGCTCGATGGAGTCGTTGAGAGGTGTGAGCCAGTACACGGGGCCGTCTGAATCCCGAACAAACTCGCGGTACCAGAGGTTGAATTTCGCGTCCAACGCAGAACAGCGCCGTAAATATTTTTGAATATCCCCAGCACCTGCATCTTGATCCACGACGTCTGCCTTGTCTGTTTCCTCGAGTAGAGCGGCCAGTGCGAAGCCACGGTCGTACAGTTGCTGAAAGATGTCTTTCTGGGCCTGATCTCTTCGTTGCTGATACCAGGGCGTGTACACCATTCGTGAGACCCTAGCGGAGATGCTTTGCGATGGAGGAGGGGCTGGAACATCTGGGATGACCTGTCAGTCTTGCTGCTGATCTGAATCGCGAACAGCAGATGTGGCTTACCGTCCTGAGTCGTGCTTCTTCGAAGGTAGCTCGCGCAAGGGGAGATCCACATCTGTATTTATCCGGTCCTCGTATGGTGAGGAGATGTGTCAGACCATCTACATGGCTGTTATATTCTATGATTGATGATGGTGTCGACTCGGAGAGCTGTATACTTCTGATGAGAATTGCGGACAACTTTCATAAGAGATATGCCTACCTCATAGAGCGCCAAGACATTACACGTTGCCATAGTCTCATCTTGATACATTGAGCGTTCATGGCAGAGGGCTGTCTGATGTTCTCTCAAAGCATGGCCGTAAATGACCCTACCTCCACGAATATATACATCGTCTCCGTGAAGCGAGTCTAATCTTGTCATGGCTAATGCTATGAGGGATGACCGCAAAGCTGGTGGAGGATCTGGGAGACATATCGACTGCTGAAGCTAAGCACATGGTGAGCCAGCCTGAACGCTACTTCGTGATGGTATGTAGCATTCCCAAAACGTAGATATCAACTGTCTTTCAGAGACGTTCGCGTTGCTCGGCGGTAGAGACATGCTGTACATCGTGACAGTCTGTCTTCGGACAAGATCTTGGCGAAGTACAGTCTTCGACAGCGCGGGTGCATTTATGGAATTCGAGGATGGTGATGTAGATTTACATCGTGATTCTTCTCCTTTTATTCCGTTTGCTCTCTTGGGTGCCTTTGCTTCTTCTAGCCTATGTCGTTTCACAAGACCTTGTCTCGCTCGATTGATAAATACCGGGTAGCGAGCATAACCTTCGCATGTCTTCCCGCTGTCGAGACATCTGTTACAGCATGGGTTTTGGAGATCGCACTGCCTTCGTGGTTGGTATATTGGTCAAGCATTCGAGTCAAGGTGACTCATCTACCTTCTTCTTGCGCCTCCTACAGGTGACGCAGCCTTTAGATTTTCTCGGAACCTGCGGCCCGCGAGATTAGTATTTCATAGTCAAATGTGAAGCTTGTCATGCTAGACAGTTCGGAGTGAAAGGGTTGGCTGCAATTTCTTTCATAGATTGATCATTATGGCATCAGTCACGATGCGATCTACACCAGGAAAGAATGTGCGGGAGATAATCACGTACTCCGACCACTACGTCTGAATGACTCAAAAAAATCTGTCCCTCGTGGGAATCAATGGCCTGGGCGGGCTTCCTGCAAGGCTTGGAAGTATTGGAATGTTTGATGGATTTAGTTGAGTGAACATGGCTCATGGCTCGTATGGCCCACCTTGGCTTTTAACATGCTCGCGCAAGATAGGAGCTGAAGATAGAAGAATCTGGTCCATGCATCAGGCAACCAACTTTACCTGACCGAGCAAAGCATCATCCCCAGACCCCAAGTGGGAGCGGCCAATTTATATACGCTAGACCTAATCAGGGTACCAAGTTGCGCAACTCCAAGCGAGCTGAGGGATATGATTTAGAGTAGCAGATCGAAAGTCGTCGTGTGGGCCTATGCGAATTGCTTATTCACCATTCCATTTCATTCCAGGAATCTTTCTCTTTTCTTTCTTCGGAAGACCACTGAAAGGCGGCTAGGGTCCCTGACTACCGCATCCGGGCCATGATTCGTCGAGTACATTGTCCTTCCAAGCTGTTACAGTCCAGTGCATAGAGGTGCAAGTCCACTTTGGTAGCGAATCCGATCGTGTGATTCCTCGGAGCATGGCAGAGGTGGCTGAATAGGTCAGCTCGCTTTGACCACGAGTCGTAGACTGGGGAACGTGGGAATTAATACAATAATCGCGGGTCGCGAGTCGCGACTTTGTAGGGCTAGAAAGTGATGACTAATAGTACCTTGCATCATTAGGCCTTGCCCACGCGTGGGGGAAGAAACAACGCGCTTCAAACATCTTTCTCGTGTCTCTCCGTACCACCACTTTGCCAACTCCTCCACAAACAACTCTCCCAACTTGTATGTCATATTTTACACCACACCGATAACACTCCACTGCAGCATCATTACGAAAATGGCAACCCAGATCACGCCTTCAAAGCAGGTATGACTACATCGCCACCCTACTCATCTCCAATTGGCTGCTTCTTTGATACTGACACAGGACCAACTGCAGGCATCTTCGGGACTAGAGAACCTCAAGATGGGTGACTCGCCCGCAAAGAAACTCATTTTCGACCCCGTCGACAAGGAGAACGCTCCAGCCAACATCCCAGCTCCTGTCATGGACGACCTTGAGCTCAAGAAGCCCCTTGTCGAAGTCTACGACGCTAAGAAGGAAGTGACGCCAACCGTCGCACCTACAATCAAACCAGAGGAGGCTCACGAGCCTCTGCTACAAGAAAATCCCCACCGCTTCGTACTCTTTCCCATCAAGTATCATGAGGTCCGTGTTTACTACACGCGGCACGCGTATAGTGCTTTCGGTCGTGCTTGGCTTACGTTTATTGTCAATGTAGATATGGCAAATGTACAAGAAAGCTGAAGCTTCGTTCTGGACCGCCGAAGAAATCGACCTTTCCAAAGACCTACACGATTGGAACAATCGACTGAACGACGATGAGCGCTACTTCATATCCCATGTTCTAGCCTTCTTTGCCGCCTCAGACGGCATTGTCAACGAGAACCTTGTGGAGCGTTTTAGCGGTGAAGTGCAAATACCTGAAGCACGCTGCTTCTACGGTTTTCAAATCATGATGGAGAACATCCACTCCGAAACATACTCCCTGCTCATCGACACATATATCAAGGAGCAAAAGCAACGTACATACCTCTTTGATGCCATTGACACCAGTAAGCCCACTGCCATTCAATCCCAAACACGCGTACTTCATCGACTAACGTGTCCCACAGTCCCCTGCATCCGCAGAAAAGCCGACTGGGCCCTCAAATGGATTGCCGATAAGAATTCTACCTTTGCACAACGCCTCGTCGCCTTCGCCGCCGTCGAAGGCATCTTCTTCAGCGGTTCCTTCGCCTCCATCTTCTGGCTTAAGAAACGCGGCCTCATGCCTGGCCTCACCTTCTCTAACGAGCTCATCTCCCGCGACGAGGGCATGCACACCGATTTCGCCTGCCTGCTCTTTTCACACTTGAACAACCGCCCAAGCCAGCAGGCCGTACAGGACGTGATTACCGAGGCGGTAGCTATCGAGCAGGAGTTCTTGACAGAGGCACTACCGTGTGCTCTATTGGGCATGAACGCCACCCTCATGAAACAATACATTGAATTCGTCGCCGATCGTCTCCTCCTCGCCCTTGGCAATCAGAAATACTACAAAGTGACCAACCCATTCGACTTTATGGAATCCATCTCATTGGCCGGCAAGACCAACTTTTTCGAAAAGCGCGTTGGCGACTACCAGAAAGCTGGCGTAATGGCTAGCACGAACAAGAAAGAGGTGGTGGAAGGACAAGAGGAGAAGAAGAATGAGAATGGTGGGGACTTCAACTTCGACGAAGACTTTTAGACGAACATCGTTGAAACCCCTAATTTAATTGCCGACTGTACATTACTCTTCTCTCATCACCTTTCGAGCACTGTTTATTTCATGCGTGTACGACATCTGCTGGCGTTTGGACTTGGTAGAAGGCACTGGCCTGTTGGAAAGAAGAGAATAGTACATAGCATAGAATAGCCAGCGAATGAAACAGCACTGCGCACAACGGTCTTGAGATTGGAAACGTGACTTCCATCAGCACAATGTCCCACCTAACGACTTTGCGTCCTAGATAAAGTATCACGAATTACCACTATAGACACGGTTCGTAATATGCGCATGAAGCAGAACGCAGTCTGCAGAAAACTTTCATGACATTCAACCTATTCGCCCTTTCATCTCTGCATACTGAATTTTAAAAGATACGCCACGTGTGTTTCCCATAACCATATCCTATCGACACAGAAAATCAAAGGTACCATTATCCGCTCATGCCGCTTGCTGCCGCTATGTTTGTAAAGTACATCACTTGAGAAGAGAACAAAAGTGGGTATATAGAGAAGTCATTACTGCGAATGGTAGGTAGAATGTGCATGCCTAAGAGCTGTAGGGTGTTGGTGTTAGCACGGGTGTGGGATGTACTGAGGACTGACGGGTACATACCTTTCAAAACCCCAGCTTGACCCTGGAGATGCTCACAGGCGCATTGTAACGTACTACTGCCGTCTTTGAAATCGAGAACAACACTATTTGGCAATTCCTGTCGATCTTGATCTGGAATGTATGGAAGGTGGAAATCGGAAAGGGGATATCGTTTGGTAATGACCTTTGAATTCTGCGACTGTAATTAGTGAAAGTGTCCAGCCAGAGTATTCATCGAGGTATTGCTCACATTGTCTGATTTGGATGCCGAAAGAACCAAGACGCCGTGCGCATCAATGACCATGTGCCGCCTCTTCCACAGCTAGAAAGGTTACGTCAGCCAAGGTGAGCAAGAGTTTGAAAGCAATTTTTACCAAATTGTCAGGAAATTGGACGTTAACATCTCCAATATCCACAGAGGTCGAAGGTGCTTCTTGGATGGGCTCTTGACGTTCAATGATAGGGGCTTCCTTCGGGCCAGGACTCAATGCATTGGCAATACTTCTCCGAGACATGGATGAAATATTCGACATGCGCTTCATCAAGCGACTCCGTCTTGAGTCTTTCTTCTCATCATGAGAACTATCTAGGCTGGTCTTACCGCTTAGAGAAGAATCACTGAGAGTATGTGGCAACTCGACTTCGCTCCCCGCACGACTTGACTTGGAGCGAATACTTGCAAAAGAGTCTCGTCGTGTGCTCGGTGGAGGCTCGAGCTTTTGCTCATTGCTGGAAGAGGATCCAGAGCGGGTGGAAGCGTAGCGGCCGAATCTAGGCCTTGGCGGCTTCAGAGGTGAGAGAGGTGGAGGGCTTATTAAGTTGTGATCTGTGAGTGGTGAACTCTTCTGAAGCTCTAATTGGAGTGGGCTTTCTCGAATTCCCAGAGGACGCGGCTCAGATGAATTAGAGGGACCCTCAGGCGACCTCTCCTTTGCATCATGAATATTTGTGGCGGTTGCTGATTTATTTGGGCCTGAGTAGTCAGTTTCATGTGATTGATTAAGAAGACTCGAATTAATCATTTCTGGAGATGGCGAAGGTGATGGATATGCTTTGTCAGGACGACTTTTGTTGAAATTGCTTTTTCTATAGTCCGAACCACCCGATGGAGTGCGAAGCGAGGTCGTACGCAACCCGAGGAAGTTGGATGTGTTTGGAGCTAGGTTGGGCGATATCGGGCTTGTTGGGCGACTTGAAAGCTGCTCAAGCGCTTTGATCCGTTGCGAGATACTTGATGACACGCCAATCTTCTTGGACATCGGTACATGTGACTGTTGAGAGTCAGGACGTTGAGCGTGCTGAGCCGAGAATGACCTAGGCGTCGACACAGGCGTTGGTGGCCGCGATGAAGAGGTCACCTCTCTGTCCTTAGTCGAGTGACTAATAGGGGTAGATACGCTTCGAGAACCACTTGCAGACTCGTTCACTGTCTGCTCACTTTCGGACTTGGAGAAGACGGGTTTGATAGGAGATTTCGAAACCGAGATGGGCTTGGCTTCTTGCACAGTAGCACTCTTGAGCTCCTCCATAAAAGAATCATCCGACAGGAATTGTTCGTCTGAATGGTCGGGGCTGGACATTCTTTTGATGGGATTGACTGCCCCTTGCCTCTCGGAACGCTTGTCTGTCTGTCCCTCACCCACGTCTTCTGACTTAGAATGTCCTGTAACCGAGTGGTCACCATCTTGGAGCGGGATTTTAGCCAACAGTATCGTTGTCTTCTCGCCACCATTATGGAGAGTATGATGCGTAGCAGCTTGTCTTCGAAATGAAGCTCGTTGAGGGCTCAGACTGATTTCTTCGTCCTCATCAATGGGTGGCAGTGGAATTTCATGAGCATTGATACTATCGGAAGGAACTGTGATGGACTTTGAGGAAGAAGATCGTCTTATGAGTAAGGGTTTGGAATTGTCATTCGGCGCTCTCTCGAGCGCGGATCCGTCAAAGTCCCGGACTGGCTGTCCATGGCCTTGTTCAGATTGAGTTTGCAAGACTTGCTGTTGGTCATCTGCCTTCATAATATAGTGAACCTCATCGTCATTTTCCAGAGATTGGTTCTGCAGATCCTTGTCCTTGACTGTATCCCCTGTGGATACTGCCTTCACGTGGTCATCCAGCGTTTCGCTTTGCTGGGATTGCCCATTACCACCAGATTTTGCCGTAGAAGTATCTCCTCGGTCGAATAGAGAGAACTCATCACCAACTAGGGATCGATTCCCTGGTGCTTGACTCCCCAACAAGTGGTTTGGGTACAGCTGCTCATCTCCACCAATCTCCTCAGCTGTTACTATCTGGTTCTCGTAAGGAACCTGTCCGTCCATCACATGTGAACGATCACGGTTTGTAGGTTGTGGCGACCCCTCTCTCGGCGACCCCTCTCTCGCCACTTTGTGCTCGACAACATCTTGGCCTGCTGGAAAAAAATCGGATTGCGCAGATTGCGCAGGCGCACAAGGCCGGCTCAGATCTTCGGCGTTCAGTATCATGGCAGCTTCCGTAAGCACCGGGTTCCCTGAGTCTTCGGGTGCTATATCCTGGCTGCCGTCCATGTGGGAATGAGGGTTCTCAGCCAACTTAAAGGATAAGTCTTGATTTTCTGATACTGAAGGTATCAAGGCCGAATGGTCTTCCTGTCGTTTCGGCGCTACGGCTTCTCCGTCATCTGTGATCGATGAAGCTTGTGTTGAGGGTTCTTCAGCTGTCCCTGGCATTGATATTGGCGAGTCTTCGAGAAGACGAGAGTTATCCTTGGCAATATCTCTGGTAGCAATCGGGACCGGCTCATCTCCCTCTCCCAATGTAGATGCATCGATGACTGCGCTGATGATGCTATCGTCAATCCCCGATTTAGAGAGTTCCGGCTCCGACACATTCTTAATCCCCAGGCCATTGACCGATTTCTGCGTTGCCATTTGCTTCTGTCGCAATTGTAGAGCCTTCATCAGCCTTTGCTTTTCGGGTGTCATCTTTGGTGACACCGGTTCGGGTATTCTCGGCGTCCTTGATCCGTTATTGGGGGTAGAAGTGTTTCTACTGGGTATGTGAATAGGAGCTACTAGCTCCGTCGGAGCTTTTCTTGGTGTCAACTTTTCCGAGGAATTGGCCTGAGCTGGAGGACTGGGTCTGACCGGAGAGCTAGTCTGAATTGGAGGACTCGCCAGAGCTTGTCGAGAAGCAGGTCTCGCGGGAACGGCTTTGCGCGATGGCATACGAAGACCTGCAGGTAGTGTTGAAACTGGTCGAAAGTCATTGGTCCGAATGCCTGAATTGGTTGGCGATCCAACGGAGTCAGTTGAAGGCCGTGGTCCTACTTTTGCCTTCTTCTTGTACCCGTAGGCGTCGTACAGATCTCTTGTGCTTGGCCGAGTCGAGTTCGAGGAAAATCGACCATCCGTGCTAGGCCTCGTATTGTAACCAGCGTAGTCGAGGATAGAGCCCGGACTCGCGTCCTCACGTATGCGGCCTTCAGGCGGTGGGGGTGGGAGAGGTTTCTCTGTGTTGCTAGTAGTGCGTGTGCGAAAGGAACTCTGTGTTGTAGGCGATGTGGATCTGTGGTGAGAATGATCCGCGCTAGTGAATCCATTCACTCTCTCAGGCTGAATTTGATTATCTTCTGTACCGGGAGATTGCTCTACGTCCCTTGTATCACCACCGTATACCAACCTACCCTCAACAGTATCAGCCCGAGATTCTGATACATCTTCCGTTATTTCTGCCAGCCCTTTTTGTAGGAGAGAATCATTCGAAGACTTGATCGATGCGGTAGCAGTATGAAGTGAACATGCTGAGGAGAGAGCTGATTCTCTCAGTTCCGCAGGTTGGGCGAAGAAAAATATTGTATCGTGAGGGGAGAGCTTCTCGATGACCGATTGGAATTGAACGGTTACGCGAGCTATCTTCATCTTAGCATGCTATCTGGGGGGGACTGTGACCAGTGGGAAAAGAGGGTCCACCTTGCAGCAGTCGTGATGTTCCTTCGGGTATATACTTGAGTATCACCTTCCTCCTTCGATATTGTATGAAACCATACAAAGGCGACTGCTCCTGGTATCGATTGACCACCTCTTCCACCTCCGCGAGACCGCCATTTCCCTTTTCAAATAAGCCCACCTCATCGCGGCTTATATACTTGAGTAAAAACCTACAAGGAAAGATCATCAGTGCTGAATTCGAAGATTTTTTCTTCTCGAGATGGTTTCAGGGTAACGAACCATCCTCCAGCTTCATCCAGCGCGAACTGGTAGGCATCATTGACCTCGGTGGCTTCCAAGCCATTGAGTGACATTGTCCCACTTCATGGACTCTACTGGGCTTCTTGCTGCCCTGCTTTCTAAAAGTCGCTGAAGTCGCTCTGCAGAGTTTGCGTCGCTACTGGTACTCTTGGCTACTGGGTAGTGGGCGATCGATGTTTCAGGGGCTGACACTAAGATTGGTTCACGGCAAAACGTCGCGACTCGCGGGGCACCGTTTCTCCTGGGTCTTGAACTTATTCATCTCAATTTGAGGCCGAAGGTCGCTCATCTCATTCATTCGTCTTCTCAATTGATTGAACTTCTCTCCACAGAGGGTAGACAGACACTCCTTTCTGTTTCTCCGCACAAATGGAGTCGAGAGATAAGGATCTTGTAAGTCGTACCGAGTACCTGCATACCCGCGCATCAAATCCGGCTCCTAGCACCAAAGGCTATCTATCCATTGCCACGATCAATTCTACGAAGCAACACTATCTCGTGGAGGAGAGGGACAACAATACATCTAATCCATCCCAATAACTCATCTATTCCATCTCCAAGAGAAACCCGAGAGATTCCATCAGTAATGGCTGCGTATAGGCTCCCACCCATCACATCGCTCTCTTCCCTTCCAACGGCCGAACTCGCGACGATCCTCGACCACCTTTTCGAGCCGAGCGTGCCGCTGCACACCCTCTCTGTCGACTTGCTGCGGGAACAAGCCTTCTCCTCCTATGACGACCTAGTTGCTAGCATCGGCTTGCAGCTCACACATCTGGCCGAGTCATCGTCTACAAGTGACTCAAAGTGGTTGGAAAGTATCCTGGCAGCCCATCCAAGATTGGGTGAGAAAAAGATAGACAGCACACAGAGCAAGGCGGAACAGGCACAGCTGTCACTAGGCGCTGGGAGCGGTAAGGATAAGCTATCGGAGTTGAATGCCCTGTACGAGCGGACTTTCCCAGGGCTGAGATACGTGTAAGTTTAACGAACGATTGGGAGATTCAAACCTCATTCCGTGACAGCGTTTTTGTCAATGGAAGAGATCGTACAACAATACTTGAAGATATGCAAACTCGCATTGACCGAGAAAACTTCGTTCTCGAGCGGACTGATGCGATCAAGGTTCGGAGCCCACATCGCCAGGACTATTGCTTGTTTCTGACTGCTCTAGGCTATGTGTGAAATCGCCGCAGACCGAGCACACAAGCTGGATTCTTGAAAGCTCTAGGAGATGCTTCATGCTCTCCGACGCTAGATCAATCAATCAATTATTTCAACGATCCAACACGCATACACGCCGAGCACAGTCACGTCCGTAGCCAGACGTACTTCCACCACCCAAACCACAAGGGTATATGTATTCCAACCTGACGCCTATACTCCAGTGCATTCATACTCCAGCTGCAACGAGCCCCAAAAAAGAAGAATTCATGATTGCAGGTGTCACGGGTGCCACTGACACTTCGTTCTGCTTTTCGTTCTCCATGACCAGGTGTATTGCCTTTTCACCCTGGTCAACCCCGAGCTGGTAGCTTGTGTCCAGCGTGTCAAATGAGTAAGAGGCATCATCGAAATCCTCGTCGGCATCCGAGGAGCTTAGCGTGCGGAAGTCGCTGTACACAGGCTGGCTATCACTCGGGTGGTCCTCTTCGTCTTCATCCTCGACGGATTCGTTGTCCTCATAGTCGAAAGCATCGTAGTCTGACGATGTAAAGACTGAGCGTGATTTCAAAGACGCCTGTAATGGCAATGATTGCGACCTAACATGTTTAGCCAGTGGCAAGACCACGCAGCAAGTATTGCCGTACTTATTTGCCACATTCGGTTCCTGTACTTCAGTCTTCTTTGTGCTTTCTGATATCGCCATTTTCTTCTTCTTGGCAATCGAGTTCAGTATTGCACCTTTCCGCAGGAGTAGACCGCCCGATAACCTCTGCCTAGCCCAGACACCAAGGCGCCAAGCCCCGCGAGCGATGTGTGTTGCTGGCGTCGCGTATGGTCTGCTCAATCTAGAAGTCACGAGTTCATGCCTCAATCTCCTTTTTTTCCTGGACACACTTTCTCCAACACGATCTATTTCTTCCTGTGGTCGAGATCTCTTCAAAACTTTCCGTGCCACCGGTTCTGTTGGTTGAAGAGAGGAGAAGAAACGCTTGGGGAGGGGAGGTTGCCAGGAGCTGGCGGGATGTAAAGCGTGCAAAGGTGGCTCAATAGGAGTAGTCTTGCTGACCTGAAGACAACCTGGCACACCACTTTGCCGTTCACCAAGCATTGCAAAGCCCACGTGTAGAAAGCGTCATTGAGTCAAGATGTTGCAACGAGGGAAAACGCAGGTACTTGAGAGAAGGAGAGGGAAGGCGAAGCGGGTAAGTATACACTAATGTACACAGTCAGGCCGGCCTACGACTTCAACGCTCACTAGGCGAAAGCCCTGAGATGGAGAATAATAGCTGGCGAGGATCAAACCCTAGCTGGCTCGTAATATGCGGAGAACCCTGGCAAAGAGGCTGACATTCAGCAAATAGGGTCGCTAGCCATGGAAGATAAAATAGGGCCCGCCGCGAGGCTTGTAGATTTTCTCCTAGGTTGCACTCTAGACTCAGGGCTAAATATGCACTTCCAAATACAAAGTACGAGCGTGCATATTTCTTATGGCGCATTGAAGGGAATTGCAGCCTAAAGGCAGTAACCGCTATTCGAATGAGAAGAAATGAAAGCCTGCTTAGAAATGCAGAGGAGATATCGTAATCTCCCCTTCAGCTTCAGAAGTCGTCAGGTGAGAAATGTCCGTTCCTCGGTCCCTGAGTGTTTTGGTTCCGCGTGTCAAATCGTAGATCCCTGAGCGGATCACATGTATAATGTATTTCCGCAAAACATGTGATCTGAGTCTGACACGATCTACACAATAATAATCATGGATCCTGCTGCCGAGGCGGAGGCGCTGCTTCAAACACGGGGTACCGTAGATGTGTTTCCAAACTTTGTGCCATTACTCGGTCGAGGATAGCTCCAAGCTAAAGGAGATCGAGAGGTGAAGCATATCTCGTCCTTTGATACTTTCTGAGACATGCGTAGTCAAAGCGGATTCCCGGAGGAAAGGGAAGCGAAATACACGAACGCACGGCCCTTTTATACTGTCAAGTCCGTCTTAGACGTCGATCATGGTTTGGAGGCGAAGACGCCTGAAATGCGCCTAATTGTCAAGTTGCAGATGGATGCATGTTGGAGCCAGTCAGCGACTCAGCTTCCCATCTACCACTTGCCTGCCGTCTCGTTTGTTCGCGGCGGAGAAACAGCCTCAAACCCCTCGGTCCGACTAGTCGATGCATTGTCGATCGCATGCCTGTTCGTGTCAACGACTAGTAGTCACTAGCAGTGTAGGCATCATCGACGAATGAAAATGGTTTGATTCTTGTCCATTTTCATCAGTCATCTCCGTCGTCTCCTATCATCTGTGAGCGGCAATGGGGAGGGCAGCATTCTAAATTTTGGACGCATACTTACCGTACTCTCTACATATTCCATCATACCTGATCTTGTCATGGCCCCTTGAATCGCACGCGCATCTCCTCCCAGGATTCAACCGTACAATTCCGAGAGAGAACCCCGTCATACAATTTGATGCAGCCTTGATAGTCGGAGAGCTCCCAATTGCCTCGGCCCGCTCCCAACCATCGAGCACCACACCACTATTCATTTGCCGGGAAAGATGAGAAGGTGGGGAAATCTTGCGCGGCTTAGGTATGCATAAAATCGTGCACAATCAAGCACAAAAGCGGCTAAGGCTGGGCTGCATGCATGGACAACTTTGCCCTGTCAGCTCCGAGCTGTGACATCAAAAATCCGACGGATTGCTTCACCACAACCCCAAGAGACTGCACCCCGACCTTTTATGCGTCAATCCGGTGGAACGTGCAGAGCGTTTAATCACAATTACGAGTAGACTTAGGCAGCCTTCGTTCAATGAGAGCCGAAGCCTCACGGCCATGGCGGAGGTGCTGCCGCAGATCAGAGTGAGGGCAGATACGCAGTCGCGAGAAGCAAGCTCTCGAGTGGAGACACCTACAAATCTGTCAATCAGGGATGCGACGAACAATACAGGCAATGGTCGTGTGACGGCACCGGAGAGCGTAGATGGTAAGACATCATCACAGCTACTCTACCCGGGTTCCAGCCAACAACAATAACAAATATATTGACATTGGTGCTGACACCGCTACTGCAGCACGGGGTTTATCCAATACCAAAAGCTATCCAAGCAAGTTCATCCAGACCCTTTCGGGTGGTCAGGCGAATGCTGCGGGGAAGTCTCCCATTGCGGAGGAGCGGAGAGATTCGCAATCCATCGATCCTCTTTCACACGTATGTGGTAGAGTGCTTAGGCGTAGCGATGAAGCCATGCTGAGAAACCGTGCAGCATATCCTCAACAGAACGAATACGCCGAACTCATTGCCTCCGAAGATGCGCTCAGGCGCCACCGAAGAAGATAATGGTGAAAGTGAGACTAGCGCATCCGTCGCAGTAGCTCAGACCTCCTCAGAGCCAGCCACTGTACGCAGTGATGGCGTAGGTCCGGGTTCAAAAGACAAGAGGTAATAGCCGAACCCCCCTGTCAGCATTAGCATGTCGATTATGATATCTGTGGCTGACTGCCGTTGAACTCAAATTGTATTATGCTGACAAAAGCAACATGTTCAGAAACCGAGCGTCATTCTTTAGCCGCTTCGCTCCGAAAAAGAAAGACGTTTTACCCGAGATCAACGATAACGAATCCGAAGCGGGCGACAAGAGAACCGAGGGAATGGACGCTGAAATATTTTCACAGCCGATTGGATACATACCTCAATTCCCTCCTCCGCCCAAATACATCAAAGTTCGATCACATGGCAAGAAAGAGAAAGACTTTCAAAGGCTCTTCCTCGCCCAGGAGTTAAGGGGAAGATCAGGTGTGGAGATCGCACAGTCTGGAGGTAGGCTCGTCAAGAATGGGGCCTACAAACATGGGAACAAGGATGGCAATGCGATATGGGCGATGGAGTTCTCAAAAGATGGCAAACACCTAGCAGCTGGTGGGAAAGATTACGTCGTCAGAGTCTGGGCAGTCTTGTCCACGAAAGAAGAGCGGCAAGTGCACGAGAAGGAAGAGGACTCGGCGGCGAAGGTGGGCGAAAGTATCCGACTAAATGCGCCTGTATTCAAAACCAAGACAGTACAGGAGTATGGAGGTCACACAGCGAGCATCTTGGACCTGAGTTGGAGCAAAGTATGTTCGCGCGAAGGGCGGAATGGGAGAGGGCTGACAGCGGGTAGAACAACTTTCTTCTATCTTCTTCGATGGACAAAACAGTACGACTTTGGCATGTAAGCAGGGCAGAGTGTCTATGCTGTTTCAAGCATAGTGACTTCGTCACCTCCATCCAATTTCATCCGCGTGACGACCGGTTCTTTCTTGCAGGCTCGTTGGACTCGAAGCTTCGACTGTGGAGCATACCGGACAAAAGCGTCGCGTATTGGAGCCAAACACCCGACCTAATCACTGCTGTCGCATTTGCTCCAGATGGCAAGACCGCAATAGCAGGCTGTCTGAACGGACTGTGTCTCTTCTACGAAACAGAAGGGCTAAAGTATCAGACTCAGATCCATGTTCGCTCAGCGCACGGTAAGAATGCTAAGGGAAGCAAAGTCACCGGCATACAAGCCATAAACTACCCACCAGAAGACCCAAACGCAGAAATAAAACTTCTGATTACCAGCAATGATTCTCGAGTACGGGTCTATAATCTTCGAGACAAAGGTCTCGAGCTCAAACTCAAAGGAAACGAGAACTCATGCAGTCAAATACACGCTTCGTTCAGCGATGACGCTCAATACATAATATGTGGTAGCGAGGATCGCAAGGTATACATGTGGTCTACAGGACAGCCAGAAACAGAAAGGGACAAGCGGCCGCCTGAGATTTTCGAAGCCCATTCGGCTATCGTCACTGCTGCAATCATAGCGCCTACCAAGACAAGACAGCTCCTGAGCGCATCAGGTGACCCTCTGTACGACTTGTGCAATCCTCCACCTGTGACACTGATCAGTCGCACGCAATCGCAGGCATCCTCTATACCTCCTACAGAGGGCAGCCCGCAACCTGACAACTACATTCCGTCTACTCCTGTGATACCCGATGTCGACAAAGCCACTAGACCTGAAGAATCGCCAGCTTACCTTGCTCGCTGCGCCCACCCAGATGGCAACATCATCGTCACAGCCGACTTCATGGGCCATATCAAAGTCTTCCGCCAAGATTGCGCCTACCAAAACCGGTTGCGGAACAAGGACAGCGCATTGTCAAAGAAGATGCTTGGCAGAACGAATTCGGTTGCCACGAAGAATGGCAAAAACTCGAGGCGCGATTCTCTTCAAATGGGCCATCCCTCATCCGAACGTATCCTCTCGTGGCGACAGTCGATTTCGAGTAACAACGGAAGCATCGACAACTTCCGTATGAGCCAACAGAGAAGTAGCTCTCCTCGCAAGTCAATCGGTGCAGGATCCCTCCAATTCGCTCGCCATCCGAGTCAAAACACAATCATGTCGACTCCGTCTCTGCCCAGCGCCTCTCAACAACACAGTCCACACCGCTCATCTGATGAATCTAAGGATCTAGTTCTAGACATGGAGAGATTGGATTCGAAACCCTCAAAGCTTGGGTCCAAATCCTCTAGCGAAGCCAATCCACTGATGCTACGAGGAGAGCAAAGCTACATGTTTTGGAACTCGTCCGTCTACCAAGCGCAGGCCGCGACTGCATCCCATCTTGGCCCGAATTACGATCCTAGTCACCACAACCACAACGGCTACTCTCCCAAAACCAGCACGGGAGGTAGTAGTAATCGCTCCAGCGTTGAGGGGCATCATGGACACTTGGGCCTGCCGATCGCAAAAGCAGATACCCAGGTCAGCAGGCTAAGTAGTGAGGAAGAAAGCGGTGATGAAAGCCCGCGGAGAGATGAGGGAAAAGATGTGACTTGTAGAAGATGTGGAGGGAAAAGCTTCAGAGTTAGGATTGGGGGCAATCAGAGAAAGCAAATTCTCGAATGTGGGAGCTGTGGCGAGGGTGTATAGAAAAGGCTTTGCAGGATGTATGGGTATCTAGAATGGTACTTATTGTAGAATGCTGGATGTGGATGACTGTATGAGATGTAGATATGGCTTGTATCTGGATCAACGAAGCGACCATAGACATGAAGATGAAGCCCTCGTCTCTCATTCGTCGGCTCGTTTACTGAGTTCAAGCATCGTGTTCATTGGATATTCATTCGCTAAAATATCTATACCACGTATTCACCGTCCCTTAGCAGCTACTCTTCTCCCTAGTTCCTGGTTCCAATTTTTGCTGCCTATTTTCGAAGCCACCAAGCCGTCGCGGGTACTCTCGCGTCCCGCCACCAACATCTGACTGTCTTGAAATCTTCAAGGAATTCTCAAAGAATCTCGCTGCCTATTTGATGCTTCAACCCTCAAAAATAATGTGTATATATACCTCTATTCCTGAACCAACTTTCGTCCCCATCCGCGTCAAGTCGTCTCCGTCTTACCACGTTCATGATGATGCTATTTTGGCCCCTGTCACTCTACCAGACCCTCCTTTCCTTCGCCTGCCTTTCAATTGCCTATTACACATACCGTCGCCTTATACTCGGCGCATCTCGCCGCCGCATCATCACCTCCAAAGGCTGCAAGCCCATCCGCAAATGGCGCAACAAAGACCCGATCCTGGGGATTGACTTCATCTGGGCTAGCTATAGAGCTTTCAGAGAGCATCGAGCGCTCGAAGCGATGAAGGACCGATTCGATCTCTTAGGGGTCAACACGGCAGAGCTGACGGTTTTGACGAAGACGTTTGTTGCTACGACTGAGCCGGAGAATCTGAAATGTGTCCTGGCGAGTAATTTTTCTAGCTATGGTTTGGGAGAGCATAGGAAGAAATCGTTGGGGCCGCTTCTGGGGGAAGGGATCTTTACAACGGATGGGCACGAGTGGGTACTTTCCTTCTCTTCTATCGAGCAAGTCTTCTTTAGTTGCGACAAACCTTTTCAATCAGATACGTAGAGCGCGTATGTCTCTGCTGCTATCCTCGACCTGCTTGTTGAATATCTTCTTGATTCCAGAACCTTGGTCCAAAATGGCAATGCTGACCTGGACGACGATAGATGGCAGCACTCGAGGGATATGCTGAGACCGAGTTTCGTGAGAACACAGATTGGCGACATCGAGATGTTTGAGAAACATGTCGAGCATTTGATCCAAGCAATCCCCAAGGATGGCTCTACCGTTCATCTCCATGACTTGTTCTTCCATTTCAGTTTGGATGTTGCTACTGATCTCCTGTTCGGAGAAAGTACCAATACTCTGGCACCCAGCTTTGCAGATACCGAAGTCACTGAGTTCGTGGACGCATACGATTATTGTTTGCTTGCTATTGAAGGGGTGAGTCAAAAGGAAGAAGAACAACAGGATGGGTATTTGGGGTATGTTTGGGGATTCCTGGGGCTGTTTCTGCCAAATCCGAAATTGAAGCAGCAGATCGGAGTCGTGAACAGTACGTCCGTCCATTTGATCCGAGAAAGATTTGTCCACCATTAAAGCAATATTCAATCATGAGATTCTGGCTGACCCTCTACAGACTTCGTCGACAAGCTTGTCCAAAACGCCATCATGAACCGAGACACAAGTAAGTCGGAAGCAGAGAAACATCCGACCTCGCGCTATGTCTTCCTCCACGAGCTCGTCTCTCAAACACCAGACAAGATCAAAATTCGCTCCGAACTCCTCAACATCCTCCTCGCCGGCCGCGATACTACCGCCTCTTTGCTCTCAAATGTCTGGTTCGAACTCTCCAACCGTCCTGAAGTCTGGCGCCGGCTCCAGGACGAAGTTGACTTGCTAGATGGCGAATTCCCCACGTTCGAGAAACTCAAAGATATGAAATACCTCCGCGCAGTACTCAATGAGTCCCTGCGACTGTATCCTGTCGTACCGGAGAACGCTCGCCAGGCTACAGTTGACACGGTCTTGCCGGTAGGTGGTGGCAAGGACGAGAAATCTCCGGTATTTGTCGCCAAGGGCCAATTTGTCCACTGGAGCCTCTACACCATGCACAGACGAAAAGACCTCTACGGAG